>MU191236.1:0-33041 GCA_016904865.1 Pissodes strobi | reverse complement strand
TTCAAAATTTTCTAGTTTTCAAAATATGGACGGTTTAAACATTTTTATTATTAAAATACAGGGTGAAAAGTACGTTTCTCCTCCATTTTTATAACTTTATCTTATTTAGCATTAAAAATAACTAACTTTGTATAAGGTTTTCTATTTCAAATTATTGGCAGTTTAACATTTTAATTGTTAAAATGTTAGCTAGCCATGGCCAGTTGGCCATGACCGTCATGATAAAACAAGTGATACTCCGTCGTTTCCATGTTACCGCGTGTCATTGTCAGATCAATTGCGATCATTAGTTATTGTGTGTCAACATTTAACGAATACTGTCTAAAAAATGGAAATTGTAATGATGACACATAATAAATAATGATCGCAATTGATCTGACATTGACATGCGCTACTAACACTTGTTTTATCATGGCGGTAATGGCCAACTGACCATAGCTAGCTAGTATTTTAACAATACCTAAGTGTTAAACTGCCAATATTTTGAAAACTACAAAATTTTGAAACAAAAAGCTTATACAAAATTAGAGTTATTTTTAATGCTAAATACTAAAAATGGGGGGGTTTCATTACAAAAAAAGAAGATTTTTGACAGTTTCCCCACTCAATTTTGAATCTTCGTTTTTTGATCACTCTGTATTGGTTTATTATCAGAATATCAAATAAGTGTATTAAGGTAGAACTCCGTTTGCAAAGAAAATCAATTCCAATTAAATTATTAGAGCTTGCATACGGGAAAAAATGATAATTAAGTACTGACTTGCAAACGTCATTTTTGACATAAAATTTAGAATATGTCAAAAACGGTTAGATTTAGATATAAGACATTAGACATAAAATGTATCTTGATGTTTGCCAAGAATCCAAATATGACATAATATACAGGGTGTTCCGTTCAAAATAACCGAACCAAGTTGACATTTACTTTCGGTATAGCCGGAAGTTGCACAATGTTGCTGTTATTTTATTCGAATAGATTAAAAACCCTATGGTACCAATAATTTTCGGAATTCAAATCGTTTTACTTTCCGAAATATTCTGATGGACGGTCACCGTGAGACACCCTGTACTGTATAAAGATCACTAGAAGCATATACAGGATGTTTCAAATACATATATACAGACATAACATACCCATAGGGTATCCTCAAAGCAAAACTAAGAAAAAACCTAAAAGTCTTCGCTAGCACGTGTCTGATAACTATGTGTATCTATTAAGTAACGAGTATTTCTTAATAAATGATCAGGACACACACCGTGTTTTATTTTATATATGAGAATCATTGTGTTCAAAAACACTGTTTGTTTTACAATCAAGATACCAGCTAATTCCAACATTAAGTTTACACTAGTGTAACGATTGCATCCAAGATTATACAGCATTTTTTTATGGTAGTGACACACACACTAAAATCAATTTTTATAGGTGTAAAACCTTTTGCCTATTGGAAGAAAGTATGGATGACGATTTTAATGTAATTTTTGCAATATCTTGGAAACGTATTTATCATTTTTTGTAAATGTATTCAACCATTCAAGAAACCTATAGAATTTCAGACTGCAAAGATCATGAAATAGTAACTTTATTCTGTATATTATATGACAATCTGATCATATAATTTCTAAAAACAACTTTCTCATCAATAATTTCAAAGTGTAATAGTTTCCAGCATTTTTAAAGGCATGACGATAATGATGTCAACTGCCAAAAAATTAATAACTGCAGTATTTTATGCAAAATTGTTTTTCTTGTACCTACTTAATTAATGCATTAATTCTATAGGAAATGCATGCTAATTCAAGAGGGAAGTTTTATTATGTTAAAAAACCGTTCAATTACTAGTCAGATAAAGCTCTTGTAGTTATATAATGGGTTATAGTATCAGGTTGTTTTTATCCCTAGAACTATCAAGAGCTCAAATATACATTTATAATTGAGTCACTGGAAAAATTCTGAATGTGCTAAAAACACAATTAATGCATATCAATACTATATACGATAAAAAAAAATGTAGAATTCATGATATTGCCATCAAACTAAAACAGGTATAAAGGTACATCAAAGGAGCACAATGTAGAATCCCATCGGAGGCACAGCATTCTGCTAGATTATGACATATATCACATCTGGAAGCACAAAAAACAATAGATTTTTCTGTTATATCCGATGAACACCGTTAGTAGCTTAGTTGACTTAAAATTATTTCGGGTGAACAAGAATGAATTTTCCTTGATTTTTTTTAATTTAAAGGCTCGTTCTTAAGCTATTTGGATTACCAAAATTCAACTACTGAAGCAAGGTTGAAATTAATTTAGAGTTATATATTTTTGAAAAGCGGAGACTAAGGAGATCTTAATATTATAATAATACACTGAGCATTCCATTAAAATAAAATATAAAATCGACATTTTCTTGTTTTCTGACTAGCAAATTTGAGTGTTTCTATTTATGAAATATCAAACAGTCACTTTTTTGAATTTATGTAGAGATTATTTGCATTGCGAAAGTAAACTGTGATTAGAACTTTCTTTATATAATTTTCAATTTGGTTTGAAAATAACAAATCTGCTGTCTTTCATAAGTAATTCAAAGTTTTCTACATTGTGTTAATGCGGTTTTATCTACAATACCGAAAAAGAATTTTTACATTTGACTAAAGTTTCACTAACCATCAATAGATGATGATTAAAATTTTAATAATCTCCTAATGGTGATAACATCGTTAAGGAAACACACAATGATTGTAAAAGTTCTGCTTCAGTATTGTGAATAAAACTGTGCTGCAGTGCATTTTGCTGAAGGTTCCAAATAACAACTTGGTTATGAATTTACATTCATAAACTTAGAATCCAAACTTTGTTTACTATAAATGAATTAAAACTTTGAAACAAGCTAACCGAGATACCTTTTTTTTTTAAATGCATTACATTGTAATTCAAACTTTACTAACAGAATTTCAGATATATTCTTAAAAAAATTAAAAATTTATCATTATTCTCATATTCCCAGGAACAAATTTGGAATTGAGGAATATGGAAAGCTAAATATAGAGACATTTCTACACTTTAGTAGTGTATAATGAACAAATCTCATTGTACAAAAATTGAATAGCTCAAATATAATTTCATTCCTTGTGAGAAAAAATAAAGTAATTCATACTCATTCACCCCATTGAGACAATGTCAACAAATTGACTTGGAAGTATTACTCAGTATTACATTTCCTATCCTACCATGTAACTGACTGTTACACATTTGCCGGGACCTAGACTCCACAATAGGGCTCTATCTAGAGGTGCTGAACGATTCCGTCCTCGTTTCTCTGGAACATCTCAATCAGACAGATAGGAAATTAGTATTCGAGGCCCCGCATATCTAACAATTGTAAACATTCTCAATGTAACATAAAATATAGAGAACTTACCATCTAATATGGGTGAATTCATAGGAGGCTCTTCAGTTCCAGGAGCTGGGGGGTCATCATATTGTAACTCCATTTCTTCAAATGGTTCTGGAGGAGGCTCGAAAACAGGTGAAGGAGGTCTTGGAGGGTGAAGGATGGGCAGTTGATGTGACATGGGAGGTGGTTGAGATATGGGTGGTTGATGGGAAATTAGAGGCTGCTGTGGTGGCATTGGGGGCATTGGTGGCGGTTGCATATGGCCTTGTGGCATTACAGGCGGCGGAGGTCGCTGCTGTTGTCCCATCATAGACTGTCTGGGATCCTGAATCAGATGTGTAAGTGGTGGCCTTAATGGAGACCCCATATGCGGCGGCGGCTGCGGTAATCTCGGTGGAGGCCCCATATGCGGGGGAGGCTGGGGCGGCAGTAACCCTTGTGGAGGCATCATTGAACGCGGCGGCGGCTTAACAATCACACAACATATCAATAATGTCATATTATATTACAATATTACTAATAATTAACAATGGTCGGATTATAGTACAGTGCCTCTCACCAAATAATAACAACAGATCCGAGAAAGAAGAGGAACTTTATGGAAAATTTCTCAAACATGTTTTTTTTACATACCAAATTTGGAGGGCCTGGTGGCATCATCGGCGGCATTGGGGGACCATTTTGTTGTTGCTGCATCTGGTTGTATTTCTGTTGTTGAAAACTGGTCATCATCTTGGCTATTTACTCACGTTACGAAAACACAAATAAACGCTCTTTCGGCTTACGCCAAGTCAAGGGCGTGTTAACTTGTCTCTCTTAACACGTCTAAAAATGGCGGATTGATTGATAATTGAATTGATAGAGAAGGATGCGTACTCGCGTCTACCTACAGCAAATTTTCAACCTTCAGACCTGCGCATTTGGCAGTTGCCCAGTGGCGGCAATATAAATAAGCAGATATAAGCGAAGCTCAGGGGCCCAGGCATAAAGGGGGTCCGATAGGGCCCCCTCTAGAAGCAGACAATGAAAAAAAAATATTTAAATGAATCAAAAATTTAATGATCGATATCGATATGACGGTACATTTCTATTGTTCTAATTCCAGAAATTACTTCTGGCGCCCTCTCTTGAGTCTCTTGCCATATTACGGGAACACGCGGTCGCGTGAGTCGCGTCCATTATCAGTGCTGCCAATTTGTGAGTAATTACTCACATTTGTCAGTAATTTCAAATCATGTGAGCGAAATTGTGAGTAATGCCATTTTGTGAGTAAAATGTGAGTAATCGACAAGTATTTTTTTTTCAATATTCTTACTTCGTCACATGGAAAAAATGAAAAAGTATTTGGTCTTACGTCATTCTTAGTAAATAATTGATATTTTCGGTTGTTAGTGTTGTTGTTGGCAAATAGAGGGTGCTAGTTGTTACGCCGGATAGAGGATCCTGCCGAGCAGCTTTGGATCTTGGAGCTAGTAATAACAGAGGGCGCAAATGGTCGCGGAATTTCGGCATTTTTTCTGGGGATCTACCAAGTTTTATACCTTTTCTTTGGCCTTTTAAGATCCTTTACAGGCGTAGGCGACTATGTAAAAATCGGCCTCTCCTATTGGTCGATCCGCATAGCCCTCCGCTCGCTACGGGGGCTCGAGAAAAGGAAACTAACCAAGTGCTAACACAAACTAACCCAAGCCATACCCAAAATCAAGAAAAAACTTAAATCTTAAAAAAATAAAGAAAAGCAACGGGGTTTGAACCCGGGCCGCCAAAGTGAGACGCAACCATCTAAACCTCTCGACCACGAGAGCTCTTGCGGCAAACTGATTGCATCTCGAAGACATATTGTAACATGAGATGGATCGATCAATAGGAGAGGCCGATTTCCACATAGTCCCCTACACCTGTAAAGGATCTTTGTGAGGTCCCTAAAGGATGTTTTTTTTGTTCTTTCTCAGCTCAGCTCTATCGTCTGACTTCTGTTCTGTAAAAGTGGCAACTATAGCTAGCACCGCATCGTAATTTCGGGTATAAATTAGACAATTTTTATTTTATATTAGTATTTTTTGCCTAAAAGCCTTACTAGTTATGACGTCATACATTAATGTTGACATTGGGCGCGTGGGTCACACCATCACTCAGTTCACCAAAACAAATAAACGAAGCGGAGTATTATACATCTTTTTTCTTAAAAAACTAGGCATTTTAGTATTAAAATTGTGAGTAATTTCAAGTAATCGGGCATTTAAGGGATTGTGAGTAATTTGTAAGTAATGAGGATTATGTTTTGTGAGCAGTATAGAAAATACAATTGGCAGCACTGTCCATTATACAATATCATGAGTCGCGTCGCTATGAGTAAAGCTCGGATTGTTGTTACCTGTTGGTTATTTGAACAATATTGATTGAATGGCTATTTAGTGAGTGTGTACTACAGTTTTGTAATATTTATTATTGGGATTGTGTAAGTAACAGTTATCACTTGAAAATTTAGTATCATGTCCTGTTAAATCGGTAATCCCTCATGGAAAAATTCAAAAATTGCTGGCGAATTTCGAACACACGTAGTAGCAACCTTAAAACTTTACATGTCAGCATAGACTACATGATCTCTCCATTTTGTCTATCGAACATAACAGGGCATCCAAAATGGATATTCGGGATTTAGTTGATCAATTTGCCATTAGTAAGGCCAGAAAAAGAGACTTTTAAGTACCTAGTAGATAGGTTATATACAGTGTTGCCAACCATAAATCAGAAAAATCCGTAACAGAGTCCTCAAAATTTCCGTGTTTTTCCGTGTCCCTGAAATGTAGCTTAAAAAAAGGTTACTGTAAACGTAAAATCAATTGTATATCGAAGAGTTAAGCTGTTGGAAGAAAGATGGCACTGAGTTGAAATGTTCAACCAGAAAATAAATAGAATATTACGTCATACATGCACCACTCCGGATTTTTCATGGTGGTAATTAAGATAAAATAATTCATGCTTACCAGCTTACGACGCTTAAAATGAGAAGCAGAGAAAGTCTTCTTATTTAATCCATTTATTCGAAACAAGCATAAAATAATTCTGCTTTTTACAAATAATCAACTTAAGATAACCCAAAGACAATGCCGAATCCGTCTTCACCATTTTCTAACATTGATTTGACTGGCTTAAATAGAGCACACATATTTTTTTACCACCTATGAAGCCAGCAGACTTCCATTAATGTTACTAGTGATTAAACAATTTCTTTGTTTTGATTAGATTCATATGTTAAAATTATGGGCGCCGGCAGAACAAATTTCAGGAGGGTGGGGGGGAGGTCAAGAAAAATAACCTGTAGATAGTTTTTCTAAATTTTAATGAGTTTGAAATGTATTTTTATACTATACATTATTTTAATACTTTAGGCAACTGCCCCCTCCTACCGGCGCTCATGGTGAAATTACTTTCGCATTGAGCGTTTGACCCAAAGCCCAAAATTGTCAGTGGTCGTCAATATTTTGAAATTCCGATTTATCATCTTGCATCTTTGAAACTAAAGAGACCCGTTGATTGGCACATCTATTTTTAGGATTGAATAGTATCTATATGAAATATCGGTTAAATTTAAGCGAATTGTATTAAAATGGACATATGACACATAAATATAATAACGCCAAATCTTCTGTAAAAAATCCGTGTTTTCATTGCACGGAACCCAATAAAATCCGTGTCCGTGTTCTAGTTTCAAAAATCCGTGAAAACACGGAAGTTTCCGTGTCGTTGGCAACACTGGTTATATATTTAATAGTTATTTATGTACCAAGGGTATTAAGTAGATGTTTATTCCCTGAGAGCGACAATGTTACAAACCCGAGGGCTTCTGGCCAGAGGGTTTATAAGTCGCCCGAGGGCGTACACATCTATTAATACCCGTGGTGCATACAAACTTTTATGTCATACTAGTTCGTTATTGCATTCACAATATGTAAATATTTAAAAAAATACGAATTCAATTCAATTATTTGAGTCCATAAAGTGTACTTTATGCCCGCACGGGCCATAAAGTGGACATTATGCCCGCACGGGCATAAAGTAATCCATTATGTAAATGGTATCTAAAGTATAAAAACACAATAATAATGACATAAAGAAATAAATGGCGATGGCATTTTGTGCATTTTTGACAAACCCATCTCTTTTTACTTCAGTGTTCAGTAATCACGTTAAGGTTCTTAGAGTTAAGGTAAACAGTTATATTTTGTGTTTATACTAAATAAATAATTTTTGTTTATTTTTGCAATGTTAGTTGCCTTGTTGTTGTTGCTGTGGATTCATCAGTATAATATATGTATTTTATTTAATAATTTAATCTCGTTTTAATTCAAATGTTTAATAAATGTAGTTATTTAAATAAAACCACTGATTATCAAGTATAAAATATAGGTTTTTTTTAATTTTAATACAAGAAGAGAGGGGCCCGATGTAATATTTGCTTAGGGGCCCAGTGTACCTAAGCGCCGGTTGCCCGGTGTTGTCATTCTAATATTTCACTTTACCTACGGCGCTTCGCTCGCTCCGAGGGCGCAGCCAAACAAAACTAACCCAAGGCAATACCCAAAATCCGAAATCAACAAAAAACAAGAAAATATAGTTGAATTAGCATGTACGCATGCGTGAAGACTCAAAGTTGCTGTAGGTAGACGCGAGTGAGAAGTGTTTAGTTTAGATGCAGACACATTTGGGAAAAAGATTGTTGTCTCCATAACCCTTTTTTTGGACTTCCGTTTCGTCTTCGGTCGAGGGTGCGCGTGTCGGGTATCGGCTATTTTGTTCCAGCTTCATATACATATATGTTAGTTTTGGGAATTCATGGTGAACGTTCAGGGACCGGGTAGTGTCCTCCCCGAATAGGATACGGACGTCCAGCCGGGGATAGGCTCGTGCAAGCATCAGATTTATATGTTTGTGATCGTCCAGCCGGTGGTGTTCGAACCTTAAAACAAGCCGTGCATGTAACAATCTGAGCCCCCAGGAGTACATACTAGACATACTGAGGGCTCTAAAAATAGTACCTCTAACCATCAGGTGTAACTTATCTGGGATGGGTCGCCCCAGCTCTAACTAAGCCGGATAGAGGTCTTTTGTGGCTGAATTTTCTCACGAAAAAGGCCAATAGAGAGTTTACTACTACTATAACCTTTTTTTATGGATGTTCTCTCAGTGAACTTAAGTCGTGCAGAGATTAGACGCTCTGCTTGTGATGCAGCGGCCCGGGTTCAATTCCCTTCAGTGATGAGAGATGTTCTTATTTTTTTAAGGTTATGCTACTCTTTTTTAAATTTGGGTTAGGTTTGTTTGGCTGCGCTACGAAGCGAGCGGAAGACCATGCGTGAAGTGAAATAATAGTTAACGCGTCATAGGAATCATATGATATTGTAACAAGCAAATTTTGTAAAAGCGACGCGCGACGATCAAATAGGCGAGGACGTGACAACCCTGGAAGACAAATGGCGCAGCAGCAGAGTCGAGTCATGGCGTTATGTAATTATGAGGAATATACTGGCGAAGCTTTAAGGTGAAAGGTGAAAATATCGGTGGCTTTAACAATATTGGCGAAATAAAGCGTGTTACTAAAAATTAATCGTTTACAATATATATGCGCAAAGCTTCGAAATCGGAATTCATTTCGGTGTACGTAGACTCTTGTTGATAAATGATTTTAAATAAAAAAAGCGTGTGCACTATGTGCGCATATAAGAAGTGAAACTTCTTAAACTTAGACGCCCTAGCCTCGGATTTGGTTAAAAAGTAGTTTTTTAAAAATATATCCCTCATGAAAGTTTCGCTTATGTCGTGACAAGGTAATAGAGGAAATGCCATATTTTTGGCTTGTAAACTAACAAGGATATCACAATAACAGGTCGTGTCGCTCGTCGTGTATCGCCCGCCGTGTTAAGAAGTTTCACTTCAAAAATGTTCTAATACGCATGCGTGTAACGCAGTAATATACAACGCAAAATCCAATAGCGAATACAGATTTGCGTCTAGTTACGCTAATTTTAAGCCTTAACGCATGCGTACGTGCTAATTCATATACTCTCAGGTTTTTCTTGTTTTTAGTCATTGCCTCAAATTAGTTTTGTTTGGTTACGCCCCCGGAGCGAGCGAAGCGATCAGAGAACCATACGTAAAGTGAAATATTAAAATATTAGATCGACAAAAGACAACATAGAGCTACTGCCAAATGTGCAGATCCGAAGGTCGAACATTTGGTGAAGGTAGACATGAGTTGAATAAAGTGCAGTGTTGCCAGAGTTGGTACAATTGTACAGATCTGGTACAATCTGTACATTTAAAAAAATTCTGGTACATTATACCACAGCTTATCTTGCGGCGGAATCCATTGTTTTGGGAAAGTCAAGTGAAAATTTTAGAAGAGGGCCATGACTTAATATTGTTTTAACCGTCTTTGCATCTGAATAATACTTTTGACAGATCGTTTAATTTAAAATATGTTTTATCGTCTAAAATCCGTTTAAAAACGATTTTAAATGGCAAAATTGTATAAAAATCCGAAATTTCCGGTCTTTTTAGGGCGATAGCCACAGCTTCGGACGAATTTATCGTGGATTTTGAAGCGAATATTCATTTTAGTTCGCTTCGTGTCATTACATTGCCTGAAAAATCACGAGATCGTGGAACTAAACCGCTCAGGGCACTGCCAGCTGCCAAGTATGCGCATTGCACGGTCACTTTTTCTAGTAAAGTGACTGTGGACGCAGTGCCTGACACTCCGACGTTCCGATTTCGATAGAGATGAGTAGCTGGTAGTGTATAAGCTGTGATTATACTTATTGCGGTATCTGCCAAATATTTTTCATGCTCCAGATTAAAAAAATGAAAAATATACTCCATGTGATCTAGGGATGCGCAGCGTAAGAAAAACATCGATGTTAACATCGGTGTCGGGTCATCGGCAAATAATATCGGTGCCACAAAACCACCGAATTGAAAACATCGATGTTTGCTTCATTACTAGACGATTTTCTTTACTTACACTACACTGGCAAAGGATGCGGACACACGGCACACGATTTTCATTGCTAAAATTAATAGGCTATAAATAACCTTAAGAGTTCCGCTGGTTTGGCTTTATATTTTTTAACGCCTCTAGCGATAGCTTTTGACCTATTTAAAAGCTGTTGAAATTTTGTAAACTTTGCTTCATAAGGGAGATTTTTAATCCGAGGCATATATTATTTCTATGAATTCCAGTTGTTAGAAAGAATAGACGTTTCCGCACCACATCAGAGAGCTTCAGAGTTGCAAGCGAGTTATATTGTTGACAAACCCCATCGCCGGTACCCAGGCTACGGGCAGCCGTATTCTGCCGTGGGATCATTTCTACCTGTGCCTTTCATAGATTTTAATTTTGTGCAAGAGTCGGGAGCGACAGGGGCACAGGCCCGTGATTGTGGAGCTCCCACCCCGAATACAGGGCCCTTTAAACTGGAATAACGTGTAATAAAAGCAGAAGGGTAGCTTTGCCTCTGTCTTAGCGCCGGAAGAGGGGTGTGCTGGCAAATTGTTTATTTGGGCAAAGCCATTGGTCCTCCGAAAGGGGGGGGGGGGGCGAACAAACCAACCAACCAACCTCATATCTTTAGGATCTAGCGATATACTGTCAACTACTTCCGATTCGTCTTCGGTCAGGTGGCGTGAAGACCAGCGTTACCGTTTTAGTACATTTGTACTAAATTTAGTACATTTTTAACGTGTAAGTACAATAGTACATTTTATAGGGATATTGGTCAAATTTAGTACATTTCACACGAGCGCTCAAAAATTGAATTTCTTTCATGAAGCAGGACCATCTAGAATAGATAACCGCTGAAAGTTACGCTGGCCTTGTTGGAATGAAGAAGCAATAGGAATCTTTACAGGAGCCTTCAACTTTAAAATCTTCTGCCTCCGTCACACGGATCGCTGGTAATTCCCTGCCGGCCGCAGAAATCACAAGCGTTTAACAATGGAGGAAAATTTTCGATGCAATTCCGTACATGCGCAATGGTGAAACAAGAATAACAGGTATTATTATGGCTTTGCATGACCCTCCGCTCGCTACATACGGGGTCGCAATCAACAAGAACTAACTAAGACTAACCCAAGACTAACCGGAAGTTCAGAAAAAAGTAAATTAATGAAAAACAAACATAACCTTATAAAAGATAAACAAAACATCTCTCCCGACCGACGGAAATCGAACCCGCAGCGCAGAAATCACAGACAAACACTCTGCCCACTACACTACTGAAAGAGTTTCACTAGAAAGACTAAAGACATAAATAATTCCGATATTTCGGCCATATTACGCATGCACGATATCGGATCGAAAATTTGGCCCCTATCGCTAGACGCTTTTCAGAAAACCCCGAGCGTCTGCTTTAAACATATTTTATTTTCAGTTAGCTTAGATGTTGCTGTTAGTGAGCAGTTGGCGTTTATTTATCTTGCCTCTTGTGTTTCAGATATTTATTTTCAGTTAAGAATTTTATTTTGTTTAACGATAGATTTTCTCTTGTTTTTGGTTTTAAAAATATATGTATTCGTAATAATTATAAAGGACCAGTAAATTTTATTTCTATACAATTAATTAACCTGCGAAATAAACTTTGCCAACAAAAGCGAGCTTACAGCTTTTAATTGGCGATAAAAAGCAAAAGGGCTATAAGGGGTCAAAATTTCGATGCGATACCGTGCATGCGTAATATGACCGAAATATCAGAATTATCCATGTCTTTACGTTCTAGCGAAACTCCTTTAACGCGTCGCGTCGGTGGTGTAGTAGGCAAAGTGTTTGCCTGTCATTTCTGCGCTGCGGGTTCGATTCCCGTCGGTCGCGACAGATGTTTTGTTTACCTTTTTTTAAATTATGTTTGTTTTTTTATTAATTTACTTTTTTTAAAAATTTTGATTAGTTCTTGTTGATTGCGCCCTCCCCCGTAACGAGCGAGGGGCCATGCAAAGCCATAATAATGCCTGTTATTCTTGTTTCGCCATTGCGCATGCACGGTATCGCATTGAAAATTTGACCCCTATGGCTAGTTAAAAAAACTGTTTAGTACATTTTCGGGATATTTGTAAGTACATTGGTAAAATCGTCTGCGGTAACTAACACTGGTGAAGACAGCATCCGCGAGTACACTGAGTGACAGTTGGTTAAAAGTTTTAAAGAACAATAAAGTGCAAATTTATGGTAATATACAAGCCCTTAATTATAAGACGTCGTGTTTTCTGGTATACTTTTCTACTAGAACACTGTCCAATTCAAAGAACATCGTAATATCCACCGATTGCATCGATTTTGAACTAAAACTTGAATCAATATTTACTATTTTCCCGCCATTCGCCGTAACTGACATTTGCCACTTGTGTCTTTGAGGTTAACTTGCTTACTCTTCCTCTTTTTCTCGGCCCGGTCTGCTGGCCTGACCCTTGGAGAGGGGCAGAGTTTTGTGTGGCTCCGGCGTTGCCGCCTTGCTTGGCTTTTCTTGCCGAACTGAGTAGGCGGAGGGGCCGAGCTGGTTGGCTGTGCCGATGTTGCGTTGGATTACGCTCTTGAGGAGTTTTTGCTTACGCTTTACGATCTTCGAATCAATATATTATTTTATAGGCCTGCTCTTTACAATAGTAATTAGTAAAGGTCGCACAGAGCGGAATTGCTCAATTTTTGTAGTCGCCGGGGACGTATCCCCGGCAACAGTCCCCCATTATGGGCGAACCAACTGATGACGAAGACACTATGTCAAATATATCAATGGAGTCCGTCTCCGACAGGAAACTCTCCGACGATTCGCTCCGTAAAATACGTAGCAAATCTAAATCATTCGCAGAAGTCTGCGTCCAGTGCCGCCTGGATTATGAAAGTATGAGAGATTACGCAAATCTCAGCAGTAATGACGCTACTAAACTGGCCTCTAAAGTTCGCCAACACTTCAGAGACTCCCATCCCTTCTTGAGGATCAAAAAACCCGCAGTATCTAGGATAGATACAGGCAAAAAGAAGGCCAGTCCGACTAGCCTACAGGGCTCTGACTCGACAAAAAAGCTGAAAGGTGACAGACAGCAACAACAAAAAACTAAAGACGACAATTCTTCCATGGAGACAGACAAATCGGCCAATATCCCTGCAAACAACCCCAGGATCATGGGCCCACCGCCAATTCCGATAACAACTTCTGCTACCCTGGTAAGCGAAAATACTAAAGACAGTTTTAAAACGCCCTTTAGGCACATTCCATTTAGGAAGAACTTCAAAATTGTGCAACTCGATATGGGTCAACCTCCCGTGACTACATCAAACCAATATCAACCCCTCCAAGACATTGACACTGAGGAGGAAGACACAGCGAGTGTCGCGTCAACCACCGCCTCCACAGGGGTCAAACGCAGAATCTCTGCAAACAAACAGACCAAACCAACCCCTAAGCCAAAAATACTACCCCCGCCCCCGGTAGTCATCAAAGGCCGCCCTGCTGACCACAGGGAATTAAGAGACGACTTGAAAGCGCTGCGTATCACAAAATACCAGCTAAAATATACAAAGAACAGCGTTATAGTGTACTGCAAAAACGCTATAGACTCGCATACATTAAAACGGGCACTCGACCAGGAGCAGACGGAGTACCACTCCTACGCCGAGACAAGCGAAAAAACCAGAGCATTTGTACTGCGAGGACTTGATGGCAACATCAAGCCCCAAGAGATATCGGAGGCACTCAAAGACGAGTATAGCATTACAGCACGAAACATATTTGAGATGAAGAAAACACGACAACCGATGTACCTAGTAGTTTTAGGGACAGACTACACGGTCAGAAGACTAAACAATGAGCTAAGAACACTTATGCATGTCCGTATATCATGGGAGGCAAGGCGATCCGGCAAACCCGTACTGCAATGCAAAAACTGCCAGCAGTACGGGCACGCCAAGACATACTGTAAACGTAAGATTGCATGCAGCAAGTGTTCGGGGCCCCATGACATCACGCAATGTACGAACGACCACCAAAAATGTGCAAAGTGCGGCGGACCTCATCGATCTATCGATGAGGAATGCCCAGTGTATATTTACAAGCTAAACATAATAGAAAACGCAACAACAAGAACTAAACAGGTTCCCAAGCAAACCTTCAAGCCCGCGCCTCCGCCAGCCAACCCGGCCTGGCGCGACAACACGACCAGAGTAGCTGACGGCTCACGGAGCCAAGGGCTAAACAATGCCCAACGACCCGATGAGTTCCACAAACAATTCCCACCATTACGCAACCCCAACGCCCGGCCCACCAAGGAGAATATAGCTAAACAAAATGTTACACAGGTTAGTGGTATTGCCCGTGGTAGCTCTGCTCACATAAATCACAATCAACACAATAATAATCAGCATGCAAACTTAACTAACACATTGTCTAATCTCAATGATGTAGTAGCTAGGATTAATAGCCTGGTAAATCTAGAGCAATTATTCCTAGCACTCGATCATTATTCGAACATGTTAGAAGCGTGTCGGGGCGACAAAGCTGAAATTGTACAGGCCTCGATTCGCTTCTTTTCGTTCGAATATTCCCAATTCGACATATAATGCTAAACGTCGCAAGTTGGAACTGTCACGGCATCAGGTCCAAAATGGGCGAATTTCGTAATTTTATGCAAACTTCCAATTTTCAGATTGTTTTCCTCAACGAAACGAATCTATTTCCTAATTTTACGTTCAAGATTAGGAACTATAACATCGAGAGATTTGATAGGCCCGATCGAGCCGGAGGAGGCGTGGCATGCCTCATACACAAAACTCTGCGCTATCGGCGCGTATACAACGTGCACACCGCAATCGAAAACGTCAGTATTGAACTGGAGAGCGGACTGCGTGTATGTGGCTGCTACGCGCCCCCGGCTCTCCGCCTCACAGAAAACGACCTCCTTGTATTATTACCACAAAACAGAGTATCCCTGCTGATAGGGGACTTGAACGCCACGCACGCCGACTGGGACGGCGTAACTAACAGCAGGGGTAGATTATTTAAGGGGATAATCGAAAATAATCTGGAAATGTCCTATCACATAACTCCAAATCCTACATATCTTCGTAGTGACTCTTTCCTGGATATTGCTATTACTCGGGGAGCGATAAGAACTACTCAACTGTTAGAAATCAATACCTTAAACTCGGATCATCTCCCGATCAAGATTAACCTGTATCATAGGGTCCCCATGACGAGTGACACCGTCGTATCCTACAGGAATGTTGATTGGAGGATGTTCCGAGCAAGGTTGAACGAGTTGACAGTCGTCCCGGAGCAAATAGAAACAATCCAGGAATTAGAGAATGAAGTAAATACACTTACTTCAAATATCCAGCGCATCCGTGATGCAATGTGCCCTAGGGTTACCATCCACTCTAGGACAGAATCACTCCCTGATCACATCCTTGAATTAATTTCACTTAGAAACCGTATTCGACGCCGATGGCAGAGAAACCGGACACAAATGGGATCCGCTCGTATCAATGCGCTGACGGAGGAGATCAGGATTAAAATACGGGATCACCGTAGTCAAGCATGGCTTGACTACATTAACACAATAAACAGGGAAGACGGCTCGCTGTGGAAGTTGGCTAGGAAAGTCCGTGGAGGTAGTACGCCGATGCCCGTGATCAAACACCGTGGCGTGAACATGGTGAACGATCAGGGAAAAGCGGAGGCCTTCGCGGATTACTTGGAGGGCGTCTGCAGCGAGTCGCCTGACACTCTCCCTGAACAAACCCAATACAGTCAAGCTGTAAGAACCTTCCTGCAGCAAAAATATCCAATTCCTCCGTCAGTACTTGATAAGATGAGAATCACTCCGGCGGAACTCCGCAAAGCTCTCTGCCGTTTGCCGAGAAATAAAGCTCCCGGCCCGGATACCATACCGAACATAGTCCTGAAAAATCTACCTAAAAAGTCACTTATCCACCTATTGCACATACTTAATGCGGTAATCAGGCTACAACATTTCCCTACCTCCTGGAAAGCAGCGTGCGTTATCCATTTCCTGAAACCAGGAAAAGATCCTTCACTTACGGCATCATACCGGCCGATATCTTTATTGAACACCCTCGGCAAGGTGGCTGAAAGGTTAATCTTGCTGAGGGCCAACGGAGTTGTCGAAAAACTCGGCATCATACCCCCGGAGCAGTTCGGTTTTCGCGGCCGGCATGGCACTGTCATGCTTGCCGCGAAAATCGCATCTGACATCTACGATGCATTTAACAGCAGGCAATCAACTGTGGCCCTATTTCTGGATATCGAGAAGGCGTTCGACAGGGTATGGCACGAGGGGTTGATATATAAGCTTCTAGCTAACCACGGCATACCGTTACATCTAGTCTCCCTTATTGGATCATACCTTGCCGAACGCACTTTCGTGACCAGAGTAGGAACACACACGTCTGCTAGTAGGAGACTGCTAGCAGGTGTGCCACAGGGCACTGTACTTTCGCCGCTGCTTTTCAACCTTTATATTGCAGACATCCCGAAACCCATACCGCCCTTTTTGCTGACGACACGGCAATTTATTCCTCGGATCCCATCGCCGAGGTGGCGAAGTCAAGGTTAGGTGATCATATGAATATGATCATACCATATTATCAAAGGTGGAAGATCTCCCTAAATGCCAGTAAAACTGAACTTGCTGTTATTACTCGCAAGATAAAAAATACTGATATTGCGCCTCTCGCAATAGGGAACACACAAATCTTTCCCAAACAAAAAATAAAATACCTAGGATTTACATTCGACAATAAGCTAAACTTTAGTAAATATATTGCAGCCATAATTTCAAAAAATGAAGGCATCAAAAAAGGTCTAAGCTTACTGGTGACAGGACGATCATTTCTAAGCCCTACGAATAAAATTATTTTATATAAGTCAGTCATACGTCCTGCACTACTATATGGTGCCCCGGTGTGGTGCTCGGTGGCCAGAACACACTTACGTAAACTTCAGATCCTGCAAAATAGATACCTGAGAGCGGCGTTCTCCCTTACTCTGCGTGATCGAGTCCGAACTGCGGACCTGCATGCATGGGCTAGAGTTGAATATGTCGAGGAATACATCGACAACCATGCATGCAGGTTCTACGAGCACCAGATTAAGGGATCGCCGCTAACAGCAAACATCGCCGACAGGAGATACGACCCCGAGTATCGCACCCCCCACAGCACTATATATAGATTAACGTCAATGTTCTATAAGCAGCAAAGACCCCCTTAGCCTCATTTTTACATAAACATAACAACCCTTAACAACATCCTACTTTCTAATAGCTTTCCAATCAATTTCTAACATTCTCCTAAATTCACAAGTATCAGGAGAGCAGGAGTGCATAGCCTTTGCGGGCAATGCATGAGCCTGCCTTCTGATTGGCCAGCCGACCATGTTCGGACATGGGGGCGGGGCCTGTTAATGGTAAACTACGCCGCATATAAATATGCAGCAGCACCTAACATACCTAGACGCCACTAAAACTCACCGGATCCTGGCCAATCGGGTGATGGGTCCGCCCACACGACGTCACACTTTGACTTTAGACGTTAGCGGTAAAAACGTTTTTGTTTACATTTTGTCAAAATGTGTAATTTTAAGGATTTCTTCGTGAATTTGCATTATTTATGAATAATTTTAGATAGTTACTTTCTAGAGACATATTTATTTAGTGTGTTTAAGTATTCTCCGAGAAATAGGACTCAAGGAAATACTATTACATCGAGAATAATTTAAGACTGTTTTGGTAAGTTCATTTCAATGTATAGATTATAGATTTGTTTTCAGATTTAATGCTATTAAAGTAATATTTCAAAATAATTTCAACTACTTACTTAAAAGTTTGTTCGAGTTAATTTATAGTAGGTAATAAGTCTACTAATAGTACTGTTTTTTTCTGATTTGCAGGTACAAAGTGGATATAATCTCATATTCTTTAGTGCTTGAAGTGATACATAAAGATGGATATCTTGAAAAAATATGTCTTAGGCATACCTAGATCCATATAATATGAAACGAAGACTGTTCTGACAGAATTTCCACCCAGATTGTAATGTATTTAGACCATACAAAGAGACAGTCTCATACAAAAAGGGCATATAGGTACAATGGAGGAAATGAAAATAAGTATCGAAGCTTATAATCAGTCTGCTTGTGAAGAAAGCAGCTGTAGTCATTGATATCTTACATTTTAGAATCTATATATACTTGGAAAGGTAACTAATATTATAATTTATATTTATACATAATCAGAAAATATTTTTGTTACACCTATGTGCTTTGACGAGTTGATTTTTGTATGTATTCTTAAGTAGAATGTATGTATACAGTATCAACTTATTTCAGGATATGCACTTACAGTGATGATATAACCCATAGAACCATCCATAGCAGCACAAATAAATTTTACAAGCGGGAAAAAAACATTTGAAATTCCTGATTGTCACAGAGACAAGGCTGACGAGGAGGAGTAAAATGTCCCTCCAGAAAGAAGCACTCTTTTGCAAGATCTGAGATAAGTAACTTAAATGAAGAGAAATTATTTTTATATAGGTGTACTTTCTTTAATATTGTTAAGAAACTATTTATTTTTGTAAAACTTGATACTTGATTTTTTCATATGATTATGTAATAAAACATCTATTGTGATTAAATATTGTTAATTATTTTCTTTATTATTTTGACATCAAATTATTATGCACTATAATAAGCATTTGCCCATAACATTTTTTTAATGAATGGAATGATAATCTAGAGAATATCATTTTTGTTTCACACATATTTTACATGGCACATAGGTGTGGCCTAAAATATACCTACCTAGGTAAATCATTATGCAAAAAATACACTAGATATTTTGAAAATCCAAATTTAATTTAAGAAATCTGCAGTTTTGATTACAGCTCGTAAGAAGAAACTGCAAGAAACTTACGAGTAATATATCAAATTATCACATATTTTTTAAAATAAGTACAATATTTACTTAAAAACTATAAATGTAACTAATTATAAGTATCTCTACAGTATTACCATTTAGAATCTATACACAATAATATGTTAAAACTGCATACATTTGTTTTAAAAGCTATCTACACTTTTTCTTCTGTGGCGGAAAGTAATCTTGCTTCTCCATTTTCCTTTTGTTAGTGGTTGCTTTGTTTACTTACTCCATTATTGTACCAAATTGTTTCATGCACCTTAAAATAAATATAAAATGTCATTTTATAAAAAATATGTAATAACTTGTACTTATCATAAGTCTCATCATTCAGGGATCTGAAAAAGTTTGAAACTGATTCGATTTCAATTTCCCTCTTCATTCTTTTATCTACTGGTGCTGCGCATTGACTTTCACATCTTTTTTTCCCTGTTTACCTCAGTTCTGTTCATTGCTTCTGCAATTTTGTGTGCTCTTCCTCGTCTCTGTGAAAAACAGGAATTTCAAATGTTTTTTTCCCACTTATAAAATTTATTTCTGCTGCTGTGGATGGTTCTATGGGTTATATTATCTCTGTAAGTGCATATCCTGAGATAAATTAATACTGTATAAAATACAATCTACTTAATAAGAATACATACAAAAATAAACTCGTCAGAGCACATAGGTGTAACAAAAATATTTTCTGATTATGTATAAGTATAAATTATAACAATGTTAGTTACCTTTCCACTTATGTATAGATACTAAAATGTAAGATGTCAATGACTACAGCTGCTTTCCTCACAAGCATACCGATTATAAGCTTCGATACTTGTTTTCATTTCCTCCACTGTACCTATATGCCCTCTTTGTATGGTCTAAATACATTACAATCTGGGTGGATATTCTGTCAGAACAGCCTTCGTTTGATATTATATGGATCTAGGTATGCCCAAGACATATTTTTTCAAGATATCCATCTTTATGTCTTGCTTCAAGCACTAAAGAATATAAGATTATATCCACTTTGTACCTGCAAATCAGAAAAAAAAACAGTAGACTTAATACTATAAATTAACTCGAACAAACTTTTAAGTAAATAGTTCAAATTATTTTGAAGTATTACTTTAATAGTATTAAATCTGAAAACAAATCTATAATCTATACATTAGAAATGAACTTACCAAAACAGTCTTAAATTATTCTCGATGTAATAGTATTTCCTTGAGTCCTATTTCTCGGGAATACTTGAACACACTAAATAAATATGTAACTAGACTAAAAATATTCATAAATAATGCAAATTCAGGGAGAAATCGTTAAAATTAAACACCTTACACGTCTTGACAAAATGTAAACATCGTTGTTTTTTTTACCGCTAACCTCTAAAAGTTAAACTGTCACGTCGCGTGGGCGGACCCATCACCCGATTGGCCAGGATCCGGTGAGTTTTAGTGGCGTCTGAATACAGGGCCCTTTAAACTGGAATAACGTGTAATAAAAGCAGAAGGGTAGCTTTGCCTCTGTCTTAGCGCCGGAAGAGGGGTGTGCTGGCAAATTGTTTATTTGGGCAAAGCCATTGGTCCTCCGAAAGGGGGGGGGGGGCGAACAAACCAACCAACCAACCTCATATCTTTAGGATCTAGCGATATACTGTCAACTACTTCCGATTCGTCTTCGGTCGAGAGTGCACGTGTCGGGTATCGGCCATTTTGTTCCAGCTTCATATACATATATGTTAGTTTTGGGAACTCAGGGTGAACTTTCAGGGACCGGGTAGTTTCCCCGGGGAATATTCGGACGTCCAGCCGGGGGTTAGAGCCCCGTGCATGTACAAGATTTAAATGTGTGTGAACGTCTAGGCGGTGGTGTTCGAACCTTAAAACAAGCCGTGCATGAATAAGTCTGAGCCTCCAGGAGTATATTATTATACTCGACACACTGGGGGTTCAAAAAATAGTATTCCTGTCCACCAAGGTGTAACTTATCTGGGATGGGTCGTTTCTGGGTAAATGCGTAACTGCGAAGCCCATAACTAAAAACTAACTAACTAACTGTCAACTGGTGTGTAGTGTGTAGCTGAGTGGTTGTATGCTGAGTCTGCGATACGGCGGTCAGGGTTCGATTCCAGTGGCAAGACATGCTTTTTATTTTTAACATTATGTGTAAAAAGTTTTTTTCTTTAGTTTAGGCATGCTTGGGTTAGTTTTGGATACTTTCTGTTGGTTGCGCCCCCCGTAGCGAGCTGAACCTCCGCTAACAACAAAAAACGGCTTTAATTTTCTGGGAATTAGCAGGTTTTAAAATCTAGGGGTGGTAATATCGATATAGATTTAATTTTCTTGGAGTAATAGGAGCGAATTTTTGCTGGCGCATGTGCAATGCTTTTTATAAATAATTTAAGGCCAGTATTTGAAACATATAAATGTAATGATAAATAACGAAATATTTTCTGTTTTGAAACTGACAAATCTTGGAAACGAAAATTTGTTAAATAGACATTTACGTTGCCATAATTTAATATATGTCTGATATTTTAATAACAATAAAATGCGGTGATTACTCGATTAGAGCGTTGTTCGAGTACAAAAACCGGTAAGGCAAAATCACCCCGAATTGGTATTGTTCGAAACTAGCGTCTCGCCCAAAGACATTCCCTTGTCTATGGTCTCGCCGCTGTAAGGACACGGCAAATATAACAACCAGCAATATTACTCGACCTGTCAGGCGAAAAATTAAATTTGACCTTGCTAATGTCAGTTGGGTAGGAAAAGTCAGGGCTGGATTTGAAATATATAACTATGATTTTCCTTTCACAGAGCCGTAATATAACATTTCAAATATCAATGGGTTATGAAATATATGTATACCTTGTTGTATGAGCAGGAAATCTAAAGAAATTCTTCTTGGAGGAATATCTCTGGTTTGTACAAGTTCTTATTGCTTAAACACCATCGCTTTTTGCATTACACAATGTCATAATCAACGTTCGTTTCTCACAATGTCAAATATTTGACAAATACACGCCTATGGTTTCGATTTAACTCCAATAGCAATAAAATAAACCAGATGTAAAAACACGACGCCGCTGGCGGCAGTTTGACGGATTTCCTACCAAGGATTATCTTGCGCGCGAACTTGCGCAGATGCGAAAAAAGAAGATGTGATATTGCTGGTTGTTATATGTGCCGTGGTAAGGAGCTTAACCCCAAACTCCGCTGGTCAATGTCAATCTTGTTTTTAAATTTTCACTTCATACAATAGGTTTGTTCTAGCAGCGATTTCAAACGGTTTCAAACCGTACAGAGTTTGCGCATAGCCATATAAGCGACGCTTATATCGTTATGCGCAAACTTCGGACGGTTTGAAACCGTTTGAAATCGCTGCTAGAACAGACCTATTGACATGCATTTAAAGATCCTTTACAGAAATAGTGCACTATGAAAAAATCGACCTCTCCTATTGGTCGATCAATCTCGTATTACGATATGTCTGCGTTATGCAATCGATTTTTATCAAGAGCTCTTGTGGTGTAGAGGTTTAGGTCGTTGGGTATCACCTGGAAAACGCGGGTTCGAACCCCGTTGCTTTTTTTTAAAGATTATGTTTCTAAACAGCTTTTTTTCTTGATTTTGGGTATGTCTTGGGTTAGATTGGGTTAGCACCTGGTTAGTTTCCTTTTCTTGAGCCCCCGTAGCGAGCGCAGCGAGCGGAGGGCCATGCGGATCGACCAATGGGAAAGGCCGATTTTTATATAGTGCACTATTTGTGTAAAGGATCTTATAACGCCAATGACATCAGGCGCGCTGCGGGGTGCAACCAATAAAAACTCAGTTTTTTCGAATGGGTCCCAAGAAATGGATTTGACACTTGACGACTTGACAATCTTGACATTTAAAATTTGCGTGTTGTATTTTGATTTTGTCACGTCATCTCAACTACAAATTTAATTCTCCAGCTTTTCCCTTCTCGATTTATTTTCACCATAAACGCCTGATTTGTTAAATTTCTCATACATTTCGATAGTTTCATTTGCATTTTCAGAAGAAATCCTGGAAAATGGTTAAAGAATTGTCTATCGAAGAAGTTAAACAGCACAACTCTAAGAGCAGTACCTGGCTCATCATAAACAACGATGTTTATGATGTGACCGAGTTCCTGAATGAGGTAAATGATCAATAGAGGTTTGCGATAATTCCTTATACTAATGTTCGCATTTAATTAATGTGGAATCTAGTGAGGGGTATCTTATCATTTGTAATCATCAGTAGGTGTATTGCCCATTTATTTATAGAGTTTAAAGTGCCTATGATACATGCCAACCTGTTGATTGATTTTTGATATCAACATACCTAATACAGCTCTCCAGAAAATTTGATTTTAAAATTCTAATTATTTGGTTTGACACTTAAAAAATACTAAACTAGTTTGCCTAAATATTCAAACAATTTACAGGTTTTAATGGCTTCTTTCACAAAGACTTGACCATAAATGTGTGGTTTTATTAAATGTTTGGCAAAACTATTATTTTTTGTATCTAGAATCACTTTAGGGAAACTAGTGAAAATCCGAGTTCTTTTTATTTTTTGGAATAAATCAAATCCTTAGAAACATTGTTCAAGATTTAAATCTAGATAATATAGTGTCACCCTCACCCTGTCTCTTTTTTGTGATATTATTTACATAATATGACTACTTGTTTGACTCATGCTTAATTTAAATTAGCTTAAAAATTAGGGATATAGTCAAAAAAAGATAAATATCTTGCTTACAAAGCAGTTAATGAAATTAATAAAATAATAAAAACAAAACACAACAGAAGTAAAATCTTAAAATTAAAACATCAAAGGATTTTTAAAACATACAATGAACCAATAAAAAAATAATAATAACAAGCAACACTGTGATTGAATACTCAGCAAATTTTATATTATAACTGCTTAAAGGAAGTTTTTTAAAAGGAACTCATCCACACTAAGGCTTTGGATAAGAGCAGTTTTTTACTTTATTTCTAACAATATTTTATTTCAATGTGCGGCACATGCTTATTAGCTTCTTGTTCAAGTACGTAACAGAGTTGTTGTTAAAGCTGATTACATAAGAACTGGGGGTGTTTGTGGTTGACATTGTGTAAAAACTGATGGAATATTTTTGCATATAAGGCACACAATTTCCAAACTAAAAAGGCAAGCCAGTCAATTTTTTTTTTTTGAGGCAACACAAACTTTTAGTTGCTTTTTTGTTGCAATACGAAGATGGATTGGCACCTCCTAAAGGCCTCATAAGCAGACGAAATGTGCATTCCATGCTATTGCAACATTCAGTTGCTTTAATTATCAGTTGGGTATTTAATTGTTTTCCTTCTAAAGGGCAAAGTTTATATTATATTTACTATAACATTCTACAGTAGTGAAGCCATGTTATCTTGAGCAGTTACAAAAATTGTTTGTTCTATCCTTCCAATATTTGCTAATCTATAGTTTTAATCTTGTTGAAATTTTATGGCTTATAATTTTAAACAATGATAAACACTGATCTTGCATGACAATGCAATAATTAAGTGATTCTAGATTACTTATTTTACTAATCATGATCTCAATAAATATTTTTTCTTTATCTAGCACATGTATTGACTTTATTTGTTCAAATTTTGGAGACAATTTTGTTTGTAATATTATAAACTCAGGCCACTCTGACCACAAAGCTGTTGTAGGCACTTTTGATGGTGACTTTGGGAGCGGTAATCCAGAACAGGCCTATGGCCGAATATTTAGTAGCAGTAACTATATAGGTTTACTCGAGAATCTCATAGAATTAATTGGGCCAACATCTACGACACCCCCAATGTACTAAATGAATTTTGTATTAAATTGAATGATATTTTTAGTAAATGCTTTCCTATCGGACCAATCATAAAGAAACGTAGGAAACCATGGGTCACCAAGGGTTTAAATGTATCTTCTAAAACCCTAAGATCACTCTATAATGAAATGGTTTATTCAAATAGATGTCCTACTAACAATGAATCTTAACTTACTAGCTAAACATTTATCATAAATGATCCCAATAATTAACAAATAGTTAATGTAAAACTTTAAAATTCTAAAATGTATTTCTTTAATATTTTCTTAAAACTTATTACTGACACAGCATTTTTGATATGGGAGGCTGTTAAATTCACTCATACACTTAAAAAACAATGACAACATTGTACTATGCTTGTTAGTTTTTTTGGATGTTAAAATCATTAATCTTTCGTGTATCATAATTGTGAATTTGACCCCTCAGTAAAACAAATTCATCAACTACCGACGAATTTACACTTCCAATAGTAGACAGAAGGAGAGTTGGGCCATTGTTGGGGAACTTACTCGAGGATCTCAGACTGCTTCTTCAGACAGTCTGGATTCCGATTCAGCCAATGAGCATTTCTGCAGCATTGCGCGCCGGCTTGCTGGGACGGACTCCATGCAATATCTCTCTAATATATTGATAGGAGACTCTTTTAGCTTCTCTCGCACTGACCCTGGTGAGGTCCTTGATACCATCTCAAACATTAAAAATAAAGTCTCCTCAGGCGAAGGTGGTATATCTATACGGATCTTTGAAGCCTTGCCAGTTTTTGTTCTTCTAATCTTGAGAGACGCAGTAAATAGTTCTTCGGCATCAGGTGCTTCGCCTTCATTTTTGAAATGGGCAAAGGTATGGTCGATATATAAGGGTGGCGATGTTGACCAGATATCAAATTTTCAACCTATTGCGCTGCTGTCTACTCTATCGAAGATAATAGAAAAACTAGTAAAAAAAAGGATGGTGTCATTTTTGGAGAAAAATAGCCTTATTAGTAGCAGCCAGTTTGGCTTTCAAAAGTCAAAGTCAAAAATATCTTTATTATCATAAACAGTAGTTATTGGCAAAGCCATACTTATAAACTAATAAATAAAATAAACAATACAAGTGTAAAAATTAAAATAACATTAATAAAAATAAGTCAAATGCATAACAAAACAAGAGAGACAAAGTGAAATAATACCGATCAATGCAAAACCAATCAGAAAAAGCAAAAACAATTTTTAAAATGTGTCTTCCAGGAACTCATTTAAAGTGTAATAAGCCTTTCCCACCAATATTCTTTCTAATTCCCTTCTAAACTTTTTTGCATTATTTGTTGCTCTCAAGGCATGCGGTAAATGGTTGAATATCCTTTTACTGTCGTAAATAATAGACCTTTTCACTAAAGTAGAGGAAGGTATAAGGAGTGATGTCTGAGTGTTGAGTGTTTTGTCTAGTAAAATGCATTGATTCGTTGTTTATGTCTGTTAGATATTTCTTTCTTACTAGACAAGCCAAAAACAAAGGTTTACATGAAGTTCTGGTTTTAGCCTTACACATATATCTTAACCATGGGCGTATACAGGATTTTTCGCAGGGGGGGCGAACCGTAGATAAGGCCGCTGTGGTACTGTGACGCAGAGGCTAAGCCGGAAGATTTTGGGGTGCCACGCTCAATTTTTACCCAAAAGTTGTTAAAAATCGTTAAAAAAAAACAAGGATTCGGCACCCTCTTGAATCGCATGGCATGAATGGTATGTTGAAAAATGAGTCGGTTAAATTCCCAGGAGGGGCCACGCCCCCCCCCCCCCTGGCCCCCCTGTCTACGCCCATGATCTTAACTCCCTTTTTTGCAGAATGAAGTTACTAGTAAATAAGTTTTGAGAACAGCTGCCCCAAAAACAAATCCCATACCTTAAATGCGATTCAATTAATGAGAAATATGCGTCTCGTGTAGTTGCGATATCCAAGTGATTTGAAATTATTCTGATGGCATAACAGTTTGCTGCCAGCTTTTTATTTAACTGTAGTATATGTTTCTCAAACTTTAACCTTCTATCAAAGTCAAAATAAGCTTTATTGTCAGAAGACATAATATCTTGTCGGCAAAGCGTAAGCACAACAGTAGTGATAAACAATAATAATAATAATAAAAAGTAACAAATGCAAAAGACCGAAAAAGTCTTGAGAAAGCTCACGAGCTACAAATTAAAACTTAAACTACAAAATAAGATAAAAAATACAACCACTAAAAACTATCACAGTAAAATTCATTTATATTATAATAGGCTCTATCAACGAGGAGTCCCCTAACCTTTCCTCTAAATAGCTTTAGAGAATCCAACTGTCTTAAACGTAGTGGTAAATGATTATATATTTTAATACTCTTATAAATTATTGATTTCTTTACTAAAGCTGAGCGAGGAACTGGCAGCATTAAGTCCGAAATGTTTCGGGTGGCGTGGAAGACATTACGAGACAACAGTCTGTGTCTGTTCCTATGCATAAGTGTAACCGTTTCCAGAATAAATAAACTGTATAAAGTTAAAATTTTTTCTTTAATGAACAATGGTCTACAATGAGCCCGATTGTTAGCTGCACAAATATATCTAATAGCCCGCTTCTGTAAAATGAAAAGAGTGTTCACTAAGTTATGACCACACATCCCCCAAAAACAGATGCCATACCATGGCTCAATAAGTGCAAAATACACTGATCTGGATAAAGAATGCCCCAGCTCCACCGCCATCATCCTCACTGCAAAACATCCAGATGAAATCTTCCTCGAAAGGACCGCAGTATGAGACCTAAAACTTAATTGAGAGTCAACAATTACTCCAAGAAACTTAGCCTCAGGCCGACACTCGATTGACATATTGTGGAGGTTAGAAAATCCCAGATCACACCTGAAGGACAGAACACTTGTCTTAGTCAAGTTCAGTAAAAGCAGGTTGGAGTCAGACCAAGACTTGAGCATTTGAAGATCTACCTGAATAGCTCGCTTTAGACTGAAAAGGTCAGCACAGTGTCATAGAATTGTGGTGTCGTTAGCGAATAAAGTAAATTTACCAGCAGCCTTTAGCGAGGCAAGGTCATTTATAAAGATAAGGAACAAAACAGGTCCCAAAACTGATCCTTAAGGAACCCCACAATAGTTCTCCAGAATTTCAGACTGAGTTAATCCAACACAAACCCCCTGCCGCTGTACGGACAAATAGGATTGAAACCATGAAAGCGTTATACCTCAAAATCCATAGGGATGAAGCTTCCGCAGCAGAATCTGATGATCAGCGCAATCAAATGCCTTTGATAAGTCACAGAAAGCTGCCGCAGTTACCCCACTACTATTTATGCCAGAATATAGTCCCTCCAAAAACTGAAAAATGGCATCATTAGTACTATGGCTCTCCCGAAAACCAAACTGATGAGAACTTAGAACGTGGTTAAAGTCTAGAAAAGCTATCATCCTTCCTTTAACAAGCTTTTCCACAATCTTAGATAAACCAGATAAAAGTGAGATTGGTCTATAATTAGAGGGCTCGTTCGAATCTCCACTCTTGTGTAGTGGTATGACTTTCGCCAGTTTAAGACATGAAGAGAAGACACCAGACTCCCATGACATATTGATTGCCTGAGCCAAAACTTCCAATACTTCGCCAGGCAAGTTTAAAAATAATTTAATAGACAACTCATCAAACCCGGAGCTATTTTTATTCTTTATCCGCAAAATTGTCTCTTTTAGCTCTTCTGCGCTTGTAGGAACAAAGTAAAAGGAGTTGCTAACTTTTGTATTATCTATGTACAATCCCAAGAATCTAGCCTCAACACAATTGCTTACTACATCCGCATCCAAAAGAACTCGATCTAAGTCATACCTAAAAGATACTATATTTGTTTTTGAAATATAAAGCGAGATAGAATTCGCATCGCACCATTCCTTGAGCATTTTCAGGTCATTAGATATACAATTCTGAAGCACAGATTTATCCCTATGATGCCAAATAATAGTGATGTCATCTGCAAATATAGTAAATTTGCCGCTTATCGGGATAAGTGACAAATCATTAACATATAGCAAAAACAGTAAGGGACCCAGTACAGATCCCTGAGGAACACCGGTTTGCAATTGGCACTCATCGGAGCCTTTACCATTCAAGGTTACCCTTTGACTGCGACAAGACAGATAAGAATGGAGTTGAAGAGAAGGTGGCTTCTGCGTGTTTTGCCGTTCGGCCTGCTGGTCGTTGGGGAGTTGAACGCTTCAACTGCAAGGGGCGTTTATTATGCGTTGTAGCGGGTTAGAAGAAGGGGGAAGACTATTCTCCACAAATGAAAATGCCAATCTTTAGTTCAAGAGTTATGCATTTCGATGAGTTCACTCATCATCATCAGACTCTAAAATATATTTTTGTATAAGAGAAATACATTAAGATAACAAAAGTAAGTCAAAATTACAATAAAAGTCTGAATTATACAGAAAATTTTAAAGAACTCACCACTTAGCTACAATGTTGTATGTTTACATAGCAAACAATGACAAAGGAAATAAATAAATTAATAAATTGGTACACGTCGCGACATCCAGTAAACACAGTTAAAACTAAGTAGTTTGAAGTACGATAGCACACACACAATTGTTTATCCGAATTCCTCAAAAAACTCTCAGCAACTTGATTGGATAATTTATCAAAATATGTAATACTTCTGTATTACTTTATTATCTTTACATAAAAGTTTTTTGTTTAACGATTTATTGAGGTGTTTAAAATAAATTTTATTAATGACATTATCAGGATATCCGTTGTATTTCGAAATTTGAAATATAGTTTTTAATTCTTTTTGAAAGTCATTGGGGGAAAGAGGAATATTAAAAAGTCTGTGAAAAAGTGAATTAAATGCTGAGAATTTTTGGTTAAAAGGATGGTTAGAAGAAAAAGGGATAACATTGTCAGTTGCTGAAGGCTTTCTATAGGTTTCAAACTCCAATGAATTTGTGCAAGATTTCTTAATCAATAGATCTAGAAAGGGTAGATGACCTTCATTTTCTTTTTCATAGGTAAATTTAATGCACTCATGAATGTAATTAAGGTGTTTAAAAAAAACCTGTAGATCGTTTTCGAAACCAGTAAAAGTAGTAAAAACATCGTCCACGTACCTAAACCAACATGTAACAAAACTTTTATATAAGTTGCTTTCTGAAATGTTCTTTTCAATAAAAGGCATGAAAACTTCTGCAAGAAAAGGTGACAGATTAGAACCCATGGCTATACCTGAGTTCTGAGCATAGAACTTTTCATTAATTTGGAAAAAGTTTTGTTTTAATACAATATCTGTAAGGGTACAAATTTCTAAAATAATATGGGTAGGTAGATTTGAATTTAAGAACAATAAATGTCGTATATGAGATATACATTCATCAGGGGGATGCTTGGAACTAGATTGGAAACGTCAAAGGATACAAGGAAGGAGTTTGGAGGAATAATAATATAGTCAAGTATCATATGGTCCGCTCGCTTCGATGTCGTGCTAAGTTCGAAAAAGGTTTTTTTCATGAAAATGCTATTGGCCTAGATGAGGTTTTTTAATGTTGGCAATTTCGAAAATTCCTTTTCTTCTAAATAGGTACGTTTCAAGATGGCGTCGAGTACAATTTTTTAAAAAATTATATTTTTGTTATTAATTAACCGATTTTTGAAAACAAAAAAACAGAATACTCGGAAAGATCTATTGTTTCTAAAAAAATATATAAAAGTTTTTAAATGTGTAATTTTTATGTAAATTTATACAAAAAATTAAAAAAAAATATAGTAATTAACATTTTTTATTTAAAAATGTTTTGAATAGTTACACTAAAAAAACATACGCAAAAATGTATTAAACAGAAAAGGTGCAGATTTTCTTTCTGCATCCAACGATATATGGTTTGAGCAAAAACAACGCCTAAGAATGTAGCGTCGACAATTACGAGTTGCGCTTGAAAACAATAGAAACCCAGCATCCTAGATAGAGAATATTTGAATTTCCTCCGCATCTTCTTCTCCTAAAATATATTAATTTGTTACTATTTGGTTATTTATAAGTTACGCCTAACTTTCACTGAGTCATAGCGATCCTCTAGTAAATCTGGATCTTCTAATAATGGACTTGCTAAATCTGGTGTACTGGCACAGGAACATAAAGATTCAGAGCAGCCGTATGCATCGGTGCAAACCATTTGATTTTTCCTACATGAACATTTGTTACTAGCACATCCTTTTTTGCAATAACATTTTATGAGACCAATTAGAGTCTGCGGAGCTGGTGGGTTCAATCCAAATAGAGCTGGATCTGGAAGGCTTTGAGTATTTTGGCAAGAATATTTCCAAATGGTTGCCATGTAATTTGCTCTAAAATTAATACAAAAGTATGAAGTATTAATATTGTATCGGCTTCCTCATGATCATTTTCTTATCAACTTTATTATATAGGCTTATTTGAGCTAGTTATGTTATTATGTGAGATAACAACATGCCTAATTTTTCCACATTCTAAAACATTTTTCCATTTTTAGTTAGAAATTCAGTCAGTTCCTTTTTTGTTTTTGAGTTCGATAAAAAATCTTTGAGCGAAATATTTTTTATTAATGTTCCATCTGTAACATGATAAGTGGCATCAGAATAGTTTTTACGTCTTTTATACCTAGTGAAACTTTTTAATGAGTTCTCCTTATATGTATCAAAAATTAAATGGACCTTATCGTAGGATCGAGTAACTTCTATTAAAATTAAAATAAAGGCATTTGCAAAATCTATGCCCGTTTTCATGTCTGGATATGTTGAAATATTCTGCACTAAAGCCATTCCGTCCACCAAAATTACTGATCTGCGTTTGAGTGACATCTATTTGGATCCAAGGGTGTGTGAGTTGGGCCATTTTTAGAAAATTTTTCCAGTTTTTGCGTAAGTTTATATATCGGTAGGCAGTAGAATGCTTCCATCAGCAGCAAGCAATGATCGAGGAACTGAGTCAAACTCATATCCTCCTACTGCGCTTCTTAAATCAATATCTTGGCGAGTCATCGAAACTAAAACTAAAAGCTGAAGTAGACATCTTTCTTCTCTGATTTCTAATATTTTTTCGTTTTGTTTAGTTCTAGATTTTGCATTTGATGATTTAAATGTTTTTAATTTCATCTTGTGAATTGTATCCCATATTCCTACTTTTCCTTCAAAAATTGTTTCAGCCTCAAAAGCCTTGTATCTTTCTTCTCCGAACATATCTCTATTAAAGATATCTCGCGCTACTTGTTTATCTAAAATTTTGCCGGTAAGAAGATTTCTCACTTCATCAGTGTCGGGTATCTCAGGAATGTAAAAAAAGGCAAGGTCTATCACTTTTTGATTTTTTGGGTAAAATTACACAGAATTTACACATTTAAAATTCCTAATATTTTTTTTGGAAAATATAGATTCTCTCGAGTATTTTGTTTTTTTGTTTTCAAAAATCGGTTAATTAATAACAAAAATATGATTTTTTTTAAATTGTACTCGCCGCTATCTTGAAACGTGCGTATTTAGAAAAAAAAGGATTTTCGAAAATGCCAACATTGAAAAATCTCATCTGGGCCATTAGTATTTTCATTAAAAAAGGATTTTTTAAACTTAGCACGAGATCGAAGCGAGCGGCCATTTTTGAGCCCTATGATAATAGGCTAATAATTAGACAAGTTCTGCGTCAGTTGAAAAGAGTTTTTAATAGAAAAAGGGTTAGAAAAGCAGGTTAATTGGGGTAAAATCGATGTTAGCCAGGAAGAAAGTTTTGATGCGGGCGAATCTCTATAAGAAACTACAGGTCTAATAGG
>MU191235.1:0-29830 GCA_016904865.1 Pissodes strobi | reverse complement strand
CTCCCCCCCGGTAAAAATGCTCTGTAATTCACTGGGGGGTGTGGTGCTAGCTCTGTAAGTTTGGTGCTAGGTGGGTGCAATAGGGTGCTAAAAAGCTAAAGCTATTGGACAACCGGGGGGGCCACTGTAACGGACCCCCAAAATGCACAATATGCAATCTTATATTAATTAAACAATAACCCGATTACCTAATGTAATAATAATCGTCAAAAAGCTGTGCTGGGCAATTGCAATATATTGTGTATTGCTTAACAAATTAAACATAGTTTACAGGATATGAAGTCAATACCCTTGTGACCTTATATGCCCAGTACACCTCCCTGGCGATAAAAATAAATATATATTGAGACAGCTATATATTTTTTATGATATATAGATAGATATAATTATAATACTTATAATATAGTTACTATAGCGTAGCTATTTCTAATCGTAATAAATCTTAATCCTATTTTTATGTACTTCTACATTTCTATTATTTATTCTTAACACTACATTTGAATTTTTATTTTCTAATACCTCGTAAGGTTCTATACACAAAGCATCTAATTTACTATTCCTATTTTCGTTGAGAATCAACACTTTATCTCCCACGTTGTACTCTGCATTAATACATTTTTTATCGAAATTTATTTTCCGGTTTTGTTTGGATGTAATCAAATTATTTCTAGCATCATTACAAGCAGTTTGAAGTCTATATTTAAGCTCTTTAGGATAATCCTCAAAGTTATATAATGGATCTATGTTATTGGCAATATTTGATGGTATTTGGCTTTGTTTTCCAAACACAAGTTCATAAGGAGTATATTTGGTTTCGGATGCACAGTGTTGTTATACGCAAAGCACCAATATGGTACCCACGTACTCCAACTATCTGCATGTTGTGACACTTGAATACGCAAATAAGCTCCTAAATGTTTGTGAGAGTTTTCCAAAGCTCCTAGAGTTTCATGGTGATAAGCTGTTGAATTTAATTTAATTCCTAGCAATTTACATGATTTCTGAAACAGGTTTGCCAAAAATTCTTTTCCCTGATATGTGACAATTTCTTGTGGAATTCCATACCGCAGTACAAAATTCTCCACAAAAGACTTAGCTACATCATAAGCTTCTTTCGTTTGTAATGGATAACATTCGATAAATTTGCTGAGTTCACACTGAATTGTTAATATATACGAATTGTTTTCAATGTCAGTCTTTATAGGTCCAACTAAATCAAGAAAAAATTTTTGCAAAGCTGAAGTAGCTGCAGATGTTATTGTCATTGGTTGTTTGGTAGCTTTACTATATTTATATCTTTGACACTCATCGCACTTTTTGACAAACTGATCTACATCTCGCTTCAAACCTGACCAAAAATAAAACTTCTTAATATTATTGTACATACGGTTAGTAGCCGCATGTCCTCCTGTATAAGGGCTGTGAAAATCGTTTAGTATCAATTGTCTCGTTTCTCTGTCTTCAATACCTTTTATGTCCTTAATAATGTATATTTTAATACCAGTTTCTAATATTTCATTTTTATATCGCGATATATCTTTAATAAATTGACTAGTCTGTATATTTTTTATTATACATATTTCTGCAATTTTATACGTTGTGCACACATTTCCAAGATTCCTCAACGATGTACCTAGGTTAAACGTCGATCGGTAATCTTGACAAAAATAAATTACTTGCAGTTTCTCGTCGTATATAAAATTTGCATAATTCATATTTTTACCATGGTTTATTTTATTTTTATATTTAATAAATGCATCTTTTCCTATCGGCCGTAATTCTATACTATTATCAGGTCGCTTTAATATTTCTACAATTCCAGGGTGATCAAGCCTTTCATCCGTAGAATTTATTAAATCTTCCTGTTCTTTGATTTGTTGATTTTTTTCCTGTGCTCGCGTAATCACATTCACACTATTAATCATTCCCTCACTCATTTCTTTCAGTTCGTTCACATCGATTTTTATACGCGATAAAGCGTCAGCGGTAACATTATATGTACCTTTTATGTAATTTACCGTAAAATCGTATTCCTCTAAAACTAATCTAAATTTAGTTAATCTACTTGATGGGTTTGTCATGCTAAATAAATATACGAGTGGACGATGATCCGTAAATATTTCAAATTTTCTGCCATACAGATACGGTCTAAAATGTTTTACACTCCAAACAACGGCTAGCAATTCTTTTTCGATGGTACAGTAATTCCTTTCGACCTTATTTAAAACACGAGAAGCGTACACTACTGGCTTGTCATTACGATTACATAAAACCGAACCAATAGCATAACCACTAGCATCTGTTTTAAGAATGAATGTATTACTTTCTGAAAAATTTGGATATTGTAATACAGGTGGATTTATAAGTGCCTTTTTTAAAATGCTGTTTGACACTTGCCTGTCCAATTAAAGTTTATTCCTTTCCGCGATAATTCATTAAGAGGTTGAGCTATTTGTGCAAAATTACTTATAAATTTTCGATAATAATTTGCAAATGCAACGAACCGTTTAGCTTCATCAGCGTTTCTAGGTATTGGATATTTAGCTATCACTCTGGATTTTTCAGGATCTGGAGATATTCCATCTGAAGAAATCACATGGCCTAAATATAAAATTTGTTTTTTTAAGAAAATCACATTTATTATGGTTTAATTTCAAATTTACTTCTCTAAGTCTTTGTAAAACTTTAACAAGATTTTTATTATGTTGTTGTAATGAGTTCCCGAATATTATTAGGTCGTCGAAATAAATAAAACATGACTTATAATTTAACCCAGAAAATGCAACAGTCATGAGTCTAGAAAATGCACTTGAACTAATTTTTAAACCCATAGGTAATCTTCTCATTTGAAACTGACCCTCATTAGTAGTAAAAGCTGTGTAAGACCTACTATCTTTATGTAACTCGACTTGGTAGTATCCTTGAGATAAATCGAGATGAGAAAAGTACAATGCTCCTGATAGTGAGTCTAATATTTCAGAGATGCAAGGTAGAGGCATTTTTTCATCCTTTAATTGACGGTTTATGAGTCTGTAGTCAATAACGACTCTCCATTTCCTTTCGCCATTAGTAGCTTTTTTAGGTACGATTAAAAGGGGTGAAGACCATTCGCACTTAGCTTCTTCAATAATACCCTCGTCACGCATTTTATGAACCTGCCTATGTATCTCTGACTTTTGAGCCTGGGGAAGCCTATAAGGTTTTACATAAACTGGAACCGCGTTTTCTTTGAGCTGTAGTCTCTGTTGGTAAAGATTAGTAACCGTAAGAGAATCGCCCTCTAAGTGAAAGACGTCTGCATGCATATTTTGCGCATAGTTTCTTCGATTGAAAGTTTTTCTTCGTTGTTTAGCGACGAAGTGTCTATTAGATCTAAGACTTTATCTACGCGTTCTACAGATAAATTATCGTTTTTGTTAACGTTATAGATTTGATAATTCTCAATAGGTTCTAATCTAGGTGTAAAATTTTTAAACTTAATTTCGCTGTCATTTACATTCGGAAATCTCACGGCAATTCTTCCATTCTCCGGTCTCGCTATAACACCTGCAACGAACACACCCTCACACAACTCCTCAGAAGAAATAACTCAGTCACTGGTACGATCGGCTAAGCAGTATTTTACTATTTCGCTTCTAGGTGGTATTGAAATATAATCATCGAAATTCGACATCATAAGTACCGATACCTTGTTATCATTAACCCAGAAAGAAAATATTGATGTCTCGTAATTTATGCTTGCTCCGTATTTCGAAAAAAAATCTGAACCTAGTACACCCTGTATAACTGAATTAAATTTATTAAGTACTAAAAATTCGTGTTCAATTTCAATATTATTTAGCGAAAATCGAATATTTGTTAGACCCAGGGAGAATGTTGAACCGCTTATACCCATTATTTTTACCTTTTTTGATGTATCAACATATTCACCTTTTCTTAAGTAATCTGAAAAAAAAATACACTAATACTAGCTCCGGTGTCTATTAAAAATAGCATATCTTGCATTTCGTAATGCACCTGAATAAAATTCATACCATTTAAGCTTAAAACTACATCTTCTTTTAAATTATTACACTTACTGTTAGGAACGAAAAAACCGCCTATTCTGCTCTATTCCGCTTATTCCCGGGTTTAAATTTGAATTTTCTGCGTACGGAATTTCGTTTGACATAAGGTTTGGATTGTTATAATTTGATCCACTTACGTCTGTAAAATAAGATCTCTGTTGACCCATATTACGATTTTGCTGATTGCCACGAAAATACGAACGACTTCCACGGGAGCCTCGACCTAGTCTACGGAAATTATTGTTATTAAAATTTCTCGGATTTATACTGCCCGACCTAATATTATTATTAAAAGGTCTACCTCGATTGTTATTAAATCTATTTGAGAAACCTCTTCCACGACCACCGTGATTGTTAAATCTATTCGAATTATTATTATTCTGTCTCATATGAAATACAGACATACTAGAATTTGAGAACTTAAGTTTTTCTTCATCTTTTGCTCCTACTATAGCGTCTTTTAGTGTGGAATAGTCTCTGGCTTTTACTATTGTTCGCAGTTCAGTATTTTTTAGTCCGTTGGAAAAGGCATTAATTGCAAGTTTTTCGTTGACATTTCTAAGAATTGTAATGTTTCTATCATTGCCATTGGCTTGAGCTTTAGTTAAATTGAGAAATAATTCTTCTATCTGTTTTGCGTAGTCGTCAATTGTCTTCCCGTCTTGTCTAATATTATGTAATTCAGTTGCTAACGCAGCTGCAGATTTTTTTGTAAGTAAATGTGTTTTTATATCAGCTAGTAAGTCACCAATTGTATCATAAGTATTTTCTAGCCGTGGTTTTGCACTACGTGATAATCTAGTTTTTAGAACGTAATTTATTAAATGTTTTTTACCATCGTCATTCAGCAGTTCGCTATAAAGTTGAATAGAGTCAATTAGTTGATTAGTTGTATCCTCATTACCATCAATACACGGCAACAAGAATGCAGCTGTTCTAAAGTCAAATTTTTCAGTCATATTTAAACTTTTATCACCTTGTACAATGTCTAATACCTCTTCACTTTCCTTACCTTCTACTATAACGCTTAACCTCTCTAATAGTATATGTCTACAATTATAAAGAATTTTCCCGATTTCTTTGATATATTTTGAAGCTGCTTGCTGCTCCGCTGAATCTCTTTCAATTTTACTAAATTCTAAGTTTGTACTGAAATTATCTTCTAATATACCGATCTCTAACAACAATTTATGTACTCTTTCTAAATTTACCCTTCTCTCGGTAGGTTCTTTAACAATGTTACTACAAAACTTATGCACGGATGCGTATAGTTCTTTAAAATCACTTAATCCTACACTACTCATTTACCTTAATATTATATAATCCGTTATCCGCTACAGATGTTTTGCCTCAGGAGTGTTCCTAGAAGCTGACGTGTCCAACGTTGCGAACTAGCGGCATTGCGCCCACAACTAGCCCATTCCATCGATGCCAGCCCCGGTTTGGGTACCACTGGTTGAAGTTCCCTGATGGGATCGATTTTGGAATCGACCCATATATTTCGTCAGGATGAGTTTTTCTTATACAAGTTCTTGACTTCTTCTTATTTCACGCCTTATTTTTCTTTCTAGTGTCTTTTTTGTCCGCCGGCAACAGTAAATCACCCAAACAGTAACAATTATGCCACCTACCATTAATGCAAGTACTTCAAGGAGGGAGACGCCCCTGCTGGATTCTTGAGTTGTCGTTTGTCCACCACTGTTTCCAGCTTGTGCAATTATAACTTCTTTTGACTGAGTTTTCCCCATTTTCTTGACACAATCACAATAACTTCATCATTACTTTACTTTACAAACATCTTAAGGAAACACGAACGCCGCTGGCAGGATCGCCATGTAATCAGCTTGGTTGTTGAGGAGAATTAAGAACATCACGAAAGCTTCGATAAAACTATATTGGTTATAAATTAATATTCGTATATGCTGGCCAAAATGCACAGTATGCAATCTTATATTAATTAAACAATAACCTGATTACCTAATGTAATAATAATCGTCAAAAAGCTGTGCTGGGCAATTGCAATATATTGTGTATTGCTTAACAAATTAAACATAGTTTACAGGATATGAAGTCAATACCCTTGTGACCTTATATGCCCAGTACACATTGTTTGTTTACAAGCAAAAAATGTGGGATTTGCTCTATTACCTTGCTGGTCAAGACATAGGCGAAACTTTTATAAAGAATAGTATTTTCTCATTTAGGCCTTCCTTTTTTGTCAAATGAATGTTATATTTAAAAAAGACCACTTGTTAATCAAATTTTAGCCCGGCTGAAACCGAGATATTTACGTTTAAAATAATTTTCGGCCATAAGGGCTAATGCAAATGATTTTTTTTAATTAATTATAAAAAATACTCCATATAAAAACCTTTTGGTGTTTTGGACAAAAAATAACTATGTTTTTCTCTATACGGTGGTATCAATATCTCGATTTTTGATGATAGTGCCCTTTTGCACAGTCTAATTTTGTATTACTTCCGGAATAAGGTTTACCTTATCATGTACTTCCATCCCTGAAAAATTGGGAGGCAAAGTCAAAATTAGTTTTAATCTACACCCTATTAAATACAATTCTAAGGATAAAAAACTATTTGAGGAAAATAAAACTTGATGATAGAAAATTAAATTCACAAAAGTCTACTAATAAAAATAAAAACACTAATAATTTAAGTGTTCAATGTGACCTCCGTTGTTCTCGAAATAACGTCGATAACCTCTTTGTAGCTTTTCTAAACTTGCTGTTAAAATGTGGTCTTCCTGGTTAAGGCGATTTATTTCATTGACAATTTTTTGCATGACCTTTCCAATATTTTGATTTCGATGTTTGTATACCACGTTCTTTAAATGACCCCAAAGAATTGTGCCTAAAACTGAACGGGCGGGGCTATTGGGTGGCCAAGCATAGGTTTCATTTCGCCCAATCCATTTAGTATAGCGTCGGTTTAAAAAGTGAACAACATCACGCACGACGCACGGCATGCCGAGATGCTCTATTATGTTGCCAAATTAAATTTTGATATTCTGTCGCTGGTAAGTAAATATTCCAAAAAGTTTTCAACTTCGTTTCCTAAAAACTCATAGTAGCTTTGTCCATTTAATGTCTCGTTAAAAAATATTGGACCCAAAAAATTTTTTTATGCCACACCAAACATGAATAGAAGTCCTCCAGGGACGGCTGGTACATAAGAACTGCAGAGCTGCAGAACCACCAAAATTTTGAAGAAGCTACTTGACTAATTTCTTATCCTTACACTAAATAATTAACGATTCCTCAAAATAATAATGTAAAATTAAAGCATCCAATTTTCGGCCGGGAATACTATTATATATGCCATCTCCGCTGATATACACTGCGAGCACGCCGCGGACGCCGGCCGGTGTATGCTCTAGACGGACTACAGTTCACCAGTAAATTTAATATAATTTCCTCGTGACGATATGTGAATGTCCTTATCTGGACTGCTATTATTCGTGCACAGCTATTCTTCTCAACCTAAAGAATGATACAGGATACAGTTGTCAATTCGCAGATATGAGCTATTGAATTTTAATAGGGAAAATTTCGCAGTTATTTAGTTGCATTCGTGACAGTACTTGCCGGTTTTTACAAATATAAGCTCGCGCGCGTTTTATATAGCTAATTTGAAGAGACAAGATTGAGACTAGATTGTTGTATCGGTATCGTTTTTGTTTCTTCTTATTGTTAGTAGGTTGCTGTGTTGGATAGACTGTAGACTTTAAAAGATTTTTTAAATACACTTAGGTTAGGTACGAGAAAAAACTTGAATTGAAAAGTAGAAGTAGGCCATTGCCAGATATTTTTATTGAGATAGGCGGTGTTAGCAGAGGAAAACATTACACAGGTCACTTTAATAAAGAGATTTATTCTCGAAACGACTGGATTTGTGGATGCAATAAAAAAAGTCCTTTTTCTTTCCATGTGTAGTTTTCGGAGATGATAAAACATGGTCGGAGACAGGTGTAAGAGACTTGGTACATTTAACGGAAAAAATAAAGAAACATGAAAATTCGAACAATCATATTCAAAATGCTATGGAATATGCTTTATTAGGTACAGTTAACCAGCCCCGTCTCCAGGGGTGAAGTAGCGCAACACGATAAACACTCTCGCAATGAATACCTATACATATTTAATTTTTTTACTGAAATGTTTAATCTAAAAACCCGTACGAAAAAAAATTAGGTAAATTATTTACAAATTTAATGCCGCCCGCGGCGTTCTTTTAACACGGCACAAAATAATTTTCTAATGAATCTAAGTCTTGAACTTAATAAGGTTGACTTAAGTTTAAATAAGTGGGGACATGAAAAAGTATAATGTATTATTTAATAGTTAACTCGCTAGTCAATATGAGAATTTAAAAATGTTATTAAAATTTTCCTATTTTCATTCGGTACCTTTTTATACAAATAAATAGTATCATTATTTGGTATTCAGCTAAATCAGTGGAAGCCAGTGAGGTAAGGCGCTAGGGCGCCCCTCCCTACTTGGATAATTAAATATTTAAAGTAGTTTTTGACAAGGATTTTGTTGATCGTATCAAAAAAAAAAGGGAAAATGTATGTAACGAAAGCTAGTTTTTTAATGAAATATTTTTGCTGGGCGAATTTCTAATTCATCATTTTACGCCGTTTGACCTTGAAAATTGTTAATATTAACACCTCCGGCCCTTTTCCCCAAGTATATAAGTACAAATATTTCGATTTTGCCTCCCCTGAGCAGCACTGCCTCTTTAACAAGTCACGAGCCGCCACTGAATTAGTGTCTTCGTTTTCTTGCCGAACTACAATTTGGGAAACAAATTGGAGCCTAGGTTCTTTTTGTTTAAGTGGGAGGATACGAAAAGGCTTAAATTCATGAATTTCTAAAGTCTTGTGCACAGTTCCTTTGGTAACTTCTGCATCTTACACCGCCGCGCCGCCCGTACTGAACGTCCCGAACTGCATTCGAAATTGATTTGGTTAGATTCACTGGAAAATAATTTAACATGGCACGGTCGATTACGTTTTCTTTGTGGATTTATTTTCCTATCATGTAAAGTTTTATTTTCCTCAAATAGGTTTTTTATCCTTAGAATTATATTGACGAATATATTTCTATAAACATTTGTAACAAATCTTCTTCTTGCGTCTCTTGCATTTTCGTAGCATTTGTAGAACAGACTAACAATATGTAATCTCTCATTTAAGGAGTATCTCATTTCGACAAAATAAAACTGTATTTTTTTTAACTTTGAATGATTTAAAGGTAATTTTACCTGTATTACCAATACTAACCTATGGTATATATATATATATATATCAAACGGGTTAAACTAAAATTATAATTGATAAAGCATTAAAATGTATAAAAAAAACAGCTATCGCAATATTAAATGTTTTAATCAAAACGGACATAAAAAATGCATTTCTTCAAAAATACAAGGAAGGGAAAAATAAGTCCTTGTTCAGTCCTCCTTGGAAGACTCTGTACAGGATGGAATTCTTAACTGGAAACAATTCCATAAGTCGAAAAGTATCTTTTTTAGCGAAAAACTATTTGACTCGTCGACTTGATTTATTTTCAGGAACATTTTGTCATTACATCCATTCGGACGTGACGTCACTCGTGTCCGAGATATTACGACCTCATCAATCTTTTTTTTTTTAAATGAAACGTGTCATTTTGGATCATATAAATCGATAGCAATCTTCAATATTTTTTCAGAATACGCTTATTTATTACCTTTATCTTTGGCCGTTTTTTTTTTAAATAATAGTTTTAATCCCAGATTTTAACAAAGTGAATACACTTTATCGCAGGTACAGGTATAAATATTTTGAAAGGTAATTAATTGTCAATGTCATGATGATTGGTGTCGGAAATAAATGTAGAAAATAAGGTCAAGTCAAACGATTATTAACATTGAAAATGTTTCTGTTGTCCTAATATGAGGCCTCAAATTGTGAAAAAATGTATGTATATTTTGGTAAACTAAACTTGTGTAATCTGCTAAAAGTCAATCTTCACATTAAACTGTGTTAAGGGTGGGTGGGAGTGACTTTTAGTTTCTCACGACAGACTAGCCGTGTTGCATATCTTTAGTCGGGGATTGAGAGACGAATCGAATGCAAATGTTTTTTTTTTGTTTTTACAGCCTTAATGTTATAAATTGTAAAAACGAACGAAGCTTGAAGTAATATGTATTTATGTGGTATATTTTGGCAAACTAAACTTACGTAATCTCATCTAATCTAACCCAAACTTATTGAACTATTACTTTCAACACAATTATGAGTTTCGTCAGATCTGCCGAAGCAGAATGCAACGCTTAATAAATTTGAATAAGCGTTGCATTCTGCTTCGGCATTATCAACGTTTCTCCAGGATGCATCTTTGTAAAGAGTTCTGAATTTTTTCAATTTATTCAAAAATATCCAAATTTTCAACCTATTTCTAAAGGTACAGGGTATTCATTATATTTTGACACCCACCTGCAGCCGTAATTACAGGAATACAAAAAAACCTTAAATTCAAAAGTTGTATGGTTTTTAATATATTATCTTTTAGAAATGTCAAAAGAAAAAAATTGCCTGTCAAATGTCAAAAAACCGCATAACCTTAATTTTTTTAAATGGAACACCCTGTATATTATTACATATTTGGATTGTGCGAAAAAGTCTAGACATATTTCATGAATAATGTCCTATACCGTAACGGTTTTTGAAATATTGGCAGTTGAAAATCGACCATTTACCAAGTTTGACAGCTTGTAAAATCTAAACGGCTAAAGATAGGACAAAACGGTTTGCTCTTTCCTATGTTGGGTTTTCATAAGCTATCGTATGACACTAACTTTTTATTTAACGAAAGTTTAAATTTATCCTGGATTTTTTAACCTCTGGTTAAATCTAAAGCTAGTGTCATACGGGAGCTTATAAAAAACCAATATAGGAAAGTACAAACCGTTTTGTTCTATCTTTATCCGTTTAGATTTTACAAGCTGTCAAAGTTGGTAAATGGTCGATTTTCAACTGTCAATATTTCAAAAACCGTTAGGGATAGGTATAGGACATTATTCAAGAAATATGTCTAGACTTTTTCGCACAGTCCAAACATGCAATAATATACAGGATGGTCCATTTAAAAACAAAAACGGTTTGCTCTTTCCTATGTTGGGTTTTCATAAGCTATCGTATGATACTAACTTTTTATTTAACCAGAGTTTAAATTTATCCGGGATTTTTTAACCTCTGGTTCAATCTAAAGTTAGTGTCATACGGTAGGTTATGAAAAACCAATATAGGAAAGTGCAAACCGCTTTGTTCTATCTTTAGCCGTTTAGATTTTACAAGCTGTCAAAGATGGTAAATGGTCGATTTTCAACTGTCAGTATTTCAAAAACCGTTAGAGATAGGTATAGGACATTATTCATGAAATATGTCTAGACTTTTTCGCACAGTCCAAACATGCAATAATATACAGGGTGTTCCATTTGAAAAAAAAATAAGGTTATGCGGTTTTTGACATTTGACAGGCATTTTTTTCTTTTGACATTTCTAAAAGATAATATATAAAAAAACCACACAACTGCTGAATTTTAAGTTTTTTTTGTATTACCTGTAATTACGGTTGCAGGTGGGTGTCAAAATATAATGAATAACCCTGTACAATCAGTCAAATTAAAGCACATTTTGGAGAATTTGGACATGTAAGAACTCTACCAAGGAAAAAATATATATTTTGTGAGAAACGGCTAAGGATAAAGGTAATAAATATGGATGTTCTGAAAAGGTCTTAAAGAGGGCTGTCGATTTATGTCATCCAAAAGATCGATGACGTCATATCTCTGACACGACGTTCGAACGGATGTAATGACAAAATGCGCCGAAAAATAAAGGCCGTGGTTAGAGTTACACACTTTTTTTTTGAGGTTATCTTATGTTTCTATTTTCACTTTTCGCATGACCCTCCGCTCGCTTCGCTCGCTACGGGGGCTCAAGAACAGGAACCTAACCAAGTGCTAACCCAAGACATATCCAAAATCAGGAAAAAAACTGTTTAAAAATATATCCTTTAAAAATATATAAAAACCAACGGGGTTTGAACCCGGGTCGCCGAAGTGAAGGCTAACCATGCAGATCCCTAGACGATCAGGGCACACACAAACGACTCGTTGCCTCGCGAAGACATGGCGCGATAAAGTTACTCACGTGAGTAAGAATAGTGAAAATATTAAGATTACACAAGTGTGTAACTCTAACCATGTCCAAAAATAAATCAATTTGACGGGTCAAACAGTTTCTCGGTAAAATAGATACTTTTCGATTTATTGAATCGTTTCCCGTTAAGAATTCCACCCTGTATAATTCATTCTCTTTAAACTTCCACCAAAACTAAACAATAATTTAATAATCGAAATAATATCATATCACATAACCTATCGTAAAGCTATCACCTTAAAAACTTGTTTTTAATATTGTCACCAGTGGCGGCTCGCGGCTTTGAAAAATGGTGAAGAGCTATTTACAGGAGGAAAATGCTTACTCCCAAACTTTGGCAAAATGTCTTAGTAATTATTATTTTTTAGGTAAATCATGAAAAAATATAATATATACATATTATATTAACAACACATTTGGTTACTTACTTGAATAACAAAAACCGAGACAAAAACATAGGTTAACTTTTAAAATGAAGTTCAATTTGAGGCAAAACATGTAGGATGGAATGATATTGCAACACGATTTTCTTATTAATTAAAGCCAACCTAATACCGGAGAGTTGTGTATGCCATATTCAGGCTCCTGGTGTGGAGTTCGTGAGCGCCACCCGTTCTGCCAGCTAAACTGGAAAAGCTCCGTTGGTTTTATGCGGGGTTGTTAGGCACGTTCTACTAAGCAAGAAAAGACAACCTTAATTTACGGTTCAATTTATTGACTTCTTGTTTTTTTTTTAATAACAACAATCTTACAATGAAACTTAGAAATAAAGGAATGACCACAAAAAAAACTATTAATTATTTAAGGGTACATTATGAGAATTGTACAGAGACCAATTCTGTTGGTAATCTCGCTACTGTATGCCTTAGGGCGATTCTACACGGGCAGTTAAAACGCGGCTGTTTTGCCGCTAGGAACCGCACCAAATCAAATCTACACGTGACTGTCAAAACGCAACTCTGAAACAGCGACCGAAACGCTGGACTCATTCTACATGGGCAGTTAAAACGCGGGTGTTTTCGCCTCGTGTAGTTTGATTCGCGTTTATGACGCTGGCGGCCGCAACGCCTTCAGAGGCGTTGCAACGGCCACTGGCTGTTTCAACGCCGACTAAGGAAGCAGCAAAAAACGCTCATATAGATAGCGTCATTTAAAAGCATAAGTTTTCTTTAAATAGGCCGTTCCTAGCGGCAAAACAGTCGCGTTTTAACTGCCCATGTAGAATGGCTCTTACACTTAAAAACTCTAAGCACTACTATCCGAAGTGATCACTTTGGTTTACTTAAGATTAATACAGATATTTAAATCTAAGTGCATCAATTAGTAGCCGCACCAATAATAAATGCAGTAATAATATTATCAGTCAATAACAAGCAACATTAATTTTGTTAATCGGTGAGAGGGAAAAAATTAATAAAACTAAAAAGCTATCTTAAAGCTCAATCAACAATGATAAAACTCTATTAAATTGAGGTGAACTATACCCCGGTGGTTCGGACCGAAGGTCGTCGAAAGTTGGTAAGGAAGTGCCTTACTCCGGCGGCAAGCTCAGCAGTAAAGGTGAAAGTCACCTGCTCGAGAGTAGGAGTACCCCGCCCAAAAGGTGAAACTGAGCCCAAAAGTGAAACCCTGTAATGAGACCCGGTAAGAAAAACCCGATCATGAAAACCCTCTCTAAAGACTGGAGGCTGGGCTGCATGGAGGATCAGCTGCCTCGGTTTTATAAGATGAGTTAGAAAAGCCTCTTAGGCAGTATTAAAATCTTGATAAATCGGTCCTGTCCAAACATTAGGGACTCAACCCAATATCCCCTAGATGGGTAATATAAAACGCAATCTAAAAGCTGAGTCACCTACAATTACACTTAAGCAAAGCACTTCGTCTCTTCCCAGTAGGTGTTTCCAGAAGAACCAGATCCTCGGCTTCAATCAATTTAATTGCAGCTTCCAAGGAGTTTAGAGGGGGAAAACGCCAGTTCAGAAAAAACGGCAGTGTGAAGAGCTCGTATCGAAATGAATAAATAGCCGAAAAGGATGGAATACTTCTAAGATAATAGACGAGCTTCGTAAAACGATTGCGGAAGCAACAACTAATGAGCTACGATTAAATGTTTCAATAAATAATAGAAAATATTTCTAAACAAAATCATAATCATGTAATAACCTAACTTTGTTTGTTTGTTTACATTGTTTTGGTATCTTTCTTTTTTAATTAATTTCATGTAATTAACTGTAATTATTTCAAAGGAACCTTGTGCATTGCCCTGAAAATTGCACATAGTTCGCCGTGTATTGCTGGTTTAGCATTTGGTTGTGTATTACAAGTTTATTCTACATCAAAACATTTCTAACCTCAGCATGGTCATGTGCTTAAAGTGCGTTTTGGAGGCTGACCAGCTGTAAAAGAAGTATTCATAAAAAAAACCTGCTCGGGGCTGAATGCTTCGGAAATAAAGGTTGTCGAGCTCAAGGGTAGGAGAATTCTTAAGTTCTACTGTGATGAGTGGACCGATGTGTATTCCAAAGCTTATTAAAGCAGTTGATGAGCTAAAAACCGAAGTTGCCAAGCTGAAGTCTGCGGTTAGCTCTCCTCATTTGGTGCATTCCTCGGACCCTTTATCTGGCACAGCAAATGATCTTGTAGCTGCTGAGCTACAAGAAAGGCAACTACGCTTGAATAATATCATGTTCTTTAACATCCCGGAGGGAGATAATGACTTGCTTGTGGCTGGGAATCTGGCCAATGAACTAACTGGTGCTGTGACCACTATATCCAGTGCTGTGCGTGTTGGTAAAAAGAGTAAAAACGGTTCAAGATCACTTAAAGTTGCTCTACCATGCCAGCAGCTTGTTCGTCAGGTTTTGGCCAACAAAATCAAACTAAAGGGTTGTAGAGTTTATGTCATCACTGATATGATACCAAAACAGCGTGCTGAGGAAACTAGGATGAGGAAAGAGCTTCAGAGAAGAAAAGAAGGGGGAGAAAACGACCTGTTTATGAAGTATGTTCAAGGTAGCCCTATTACCTGTAGTAAAAAAAACTAAATGCCCTCGCCGATAAGCAGTCCTCATCCAACCAGAAATATATAGTCTACTATCATAATGTTCGCGGATTGAGGACCAAGCTGGATGTCCTCCGATTGAATGTTGCTTTATACTCACCTGATATTTTAGTGTTTACGGAAAGTTGGCTTATTGAATCTGTTGGTAGTGCGAAGTTTGGCTTGGAGGATTATAACATTTATAGAAAGCATCGATCGGCTCAAACCAATGTCTTCAGTAGAGGTGGTGGAGTAGCTATATTGGTTGGGAGACATTTGCACAGTGAATTGATTCATTCTCAAACTGACATCGAACAACTATTTGTGTGTATGGGAAGTTCGAAATATCAAATAGTGATTGGGGCTGCATACATTCCTCCTCGTTCAGCGCTGGAAGTTTATAACACGTTTAGTGACTCTGTTGATGCTGTTTCTAACCTATATCCTGAAGCTGAATACTACTTGTTGGGTGACTTTAACATGCCTAATGTTACTTGGTCTATGACTGATATGGGCTCAGTTGTGTGGGCGAATGCTACTTCGACTGCCGTGGAGAACGATGCTACTGTGTCTATTTCTTCAATGTGTTCTTTTCATAATTTATTTCAAATTAACAATATCTTGAATGCGAATAATAAAATGTTACATCTGGTGTTTTCCAGGGATGCTGATGTGATCGTGAGTCACTTCTTCCGATAGATTATTATCATCCTCCCTTAACAGTTAACATTCGGGGTGCTCCGACTCGCGATTCGCCTGAATCCCAGGCGGATGATTATTATTATGATTTCAGGTCCGCTGATTTGCCTGATTTGAACGAATACCTTGGTCATGTGCCTTGTGATGCCCTGCTCCTGGGTGTGTCCTTGGACATAATGCTGAATAACTTTTATGAAGTGGTTTATGACGCATTCAGTAGGTTTGTCCCACTAAAGAGATACTCATCGAAAAGATTTCCCATGTGGTTTTCCCAGGAACTGAAGGAAACAATTCTACAAAAAAAAGCCGCTCACAAGAAGTTCAGGAGACACTTAGCCCTGCCGATTACGCTATTTTTTCTGGACTAAGAACTGAGTGTAAAAGACTGTCTAGAGTCTCATATAATACCTTCATATATTCTACCGAAATTTCTCTTCAACACAATATTAAGGCCTTTTGGACCCTTGTTAACTCTAAACGGCAGGATAAGGGCATTCCAGGTTCTGTTCGGTTTAATGACAGACTGAGTACTGATGGCTTTGAGTGCGCTAATCTGTTTGCCGATTATTTCTCTACGGTATATTCCGACGAGGTGTGTCGTGACTATGACTGTCGGGGCTCCGTCTTTAACAACAAAGTGATTGACTCCTTGTCTTTGTCTATTTCCTCGGTATACACTGCTCTACAAAATTTGGATGCTAGCAAGGGCCCTGGGCCTGATGGTGTCCCCGCAATCTTGCTTAAGAATTGTTCTTTTGTGTTGGCTAGGCCTCTCTTCCACATATTTAGTGCGTCCCTCCGGAGTGGTTTGTTTCCTGAGCCTTGGAGACTGAGTTTTGTTAATCCTATTTATAAGTCTGGCAATAGGTCCGAAGTTACTAGCTATCGGCCTATATCAATATTAAGTACAATCCCAAAGCTTTTCGAGAGCTTGATCACTGAATTTTTGACTTCTCAGCTTGGGATGGACATTGTGGAAAACCAGTACGGTTTTATGTCTGGTCGTTCAACTGAGGTTAATTTGCTTCAGTATTCCGACTTCTTGTCGAATGCCTTGGAAGAGGGTTATCAGGTTGACTCGATCTACACTGACTTCTCAAAGGCGCTCGACAGGGTCAATCATGGGTTGCTGGTCGCAAAGCTGTCTTCTATGGGGGTTCGAGGGACTTTGCTATGCTGGATAAATTCTTATCTGACGGACATGAAGCAAATTGTTAGAGTTAATAACTATCTTTCCCATGAAATCTTGGTTACCTCTGGTGACCCTCAGGGATCTCACCTGGGACCTTTATTCTTTAATATTTTCATTAATGATATTACCCAATATATTGGTCCTCATTGTTGTCTGTTATTTGCAGATGACCTTAAAATATTCAGCAGTATTGGGTCGCAGGTGGATGCACTGTTGCTTCAGGAACGTCTTAATTCCCTTGTACTTTGGTGTGATAAAAATCTTATGCATCTTAATGTGGAGAAGTGCCAGGTTATGCGTTTTTATAGGACGAAAAATCCCATCATGTTCAATTGTACGCTCCGCTCTTCGTTCTGCATCACTTGTTCGTGACCTTGGTGTCACCTTTGATGCTGGTCTTACTTTTGTTCCGCATGTCACGAATGTAACTAACAAGGCACTGCAAATGCTGGGCTTTGTAAAGCGTCTAACTCATGATTTTCAGACTCTAACAGCCATAAGATTGTCGTATTGTGCCCTCGTGCGGCCATTGGTGGAGTATTACTCTTCTATATGGTCTCCAAATTATGCAGTTCATATTCGATGGAGGCTGTTCTCAGCATAACTTCACTTGAGACTAGACGTCGCCGTAAAGACCTCAAGCTGCTCTTTGATATCTTGAATTCTAAATCTGACTGCCCTGGGATCCTCAGTAGGATATCCTTGTTCGCTCGGCCTCGTCATACTCGTAATCTCTTACTGTTCCATATTCCTTTCCACAGAACTAATTATGGCCAATATTCTGGTATCAACAGAATTCTGAAAATTGCAAACGATTTTTCTGGCACGGTTGATTTTTTTGGTATTCCTCGGAGTCGATTTTTGCGCCAGTTAAGACTTAATGTGGTCTAGTTTTCTATATTAATCACATCAGCTACCCTGCTGTCGGTTATATTCTGTGATAATTGTCCGATCTGCGATGCTAATTAAATTAAATGTTATATGCTGTGTTCTTTTACGTATATGTATTTAACTTATTGTAATGTTTCTCTTTTCCTTAGAGCATATTTTAACTGTAGGTTAAGTAATTTTCTCACTTTTGTATCTTTTTTTTAATATCTTTCTTATGATTTGTGAAGTTGTCACTTTAAAATTGGGCTTTATGCCCGTAAATAAATAAATAAATTAGTAAATAAATCGGTAAAAATCCGAATCGACAGCTACAATCAAATGAAAAAAAAAACATTACTAATATTCAAGGTTACCAATCGAATATTACAAAACTTATATCGTGCCACTTGAAAAGATAAATATAAAGTAGAAATCCCAAATATCAAAGCCCACAACTGTCTGTAAGAAGGTGGAACTACAAAATAACCTCGAAATCCACTAGAACATAAGAAAGAAAAACATTGACGGTTGGGAGAAAAATAAGGGAAAACCACGGGGAAATATGTGAGGGATACGCCCTAAATCCCTACAGCACTATGAGAAGAAACAACAGCAAGCAATCTAAGCAGAAATCAACAATTCTTAGAAGAAAATAAGTGCAATAGGTACTAGTTTTTAGCATTGAAGACAAAGAAAAATGCAACTAACAATTATTATCGAATTAATAGGTAAATAAGAATCGGTAGCAACCAAATCAATGACCCCAACAAGTTAAAGCCATATCAGCTTGAGATTAGAAGTGAAATATTCAAACCGAAGGTAGTATATGAATTTGACCGATCTAACGAGGATCAAAGTAGGTTATTAACTAAGTTCTTACATACAGAACTGCAAGTAAACATAATTATTGTAAGCAAAGTTAAATTAATGTCACAATCAAAGTTAAACTAATGTCACAATTATTTTTATTTTAGTTGTTTGATGAACCTAAGCGAGCCAATAGATTATCCACTAAAATAAATACAGTAACAAAGTGCTGGAGGACAACATAAGAAAGAGGATGATCAGAATAGCCACTTACGGCCACAACAGTGTAATAAAAGCTAATTCATATTCAGGCCTAAATGAAAAAAAAGAATATTCTTTATAAAAGCTTCGCTTATGTCTTGACAAGGTAATAGAGCGAATCCCATATTTTTTGCTTATAAACTAACAACGGTATCACAATAAACAATGAGAGACGTCATGGGTTTACGCCCTAATTAAATATGTCCAGCCTCTTCGCCTTCAAGCTACGGCTGATGCAACACATTATATTATTATAGGTCCTGAAAAATTCAGCTTGTGTGGAAAAAGTGAGCGGTAAATCGTTTTTTAGAGCGAATATTACATACGACTATTATAAGTATTATACTTCAGTCGAGCCGTGAATTTATTTTTGTTTTGTTCGGTTCGTTGACGCTTGTTAATTAGCTGCATATAAACTCGTGAGTTTAGTGTACGTAATATTGTTTAATGTTTTATATTTTTATTTATATACTATTATTCTACTGCCATGGCTAGTAGTTCGGGTTCTGACAATTGCTGTGTGGGCATAAATTCAGTTGGCAATATTGTTAAAAATAACTTTTCTTTATTGGATCTGAATAAAAAGATTAAAATAAAGAGGTTAGGGCGACCGATGCCGGTTTTAAAATTAGACCAAACATATGCCAAGAAAAAGGATGGTCGGTCTTTCAGCAGACATTTTAACCCCGAAATTTACACTCGGAACAAATGGATATGTGGATGTAATGTAAGGAACTCTTCGTTTTGTTTTCCGTGCTTATTATTTTATATCCCAAATATGGATAAGAATTGGAGCCGCTTAGGTGTAGCTGACTTGGGCCATTTACATGAAAAAATAAAAAACACGGGGGGTCCAAATCTCATTTGCAAGCTAGTACGGAACTTGCGTTACTTGGGAAAGTTAACATTGCACAACAATTAAGTTCTACATACCGACAGCAAATCGCTAGACATAATGAGGTTGTAAGGAAAAATCGGCACATTTTGGGGAGAATTATAAGTTGCGTAAAGTTCTGTGGTGTTTTTGAGTTGGCACTCCGAGGCCACGATGAAACAGACGAGTCTCTAAATCGTGGAATTTTTAAAGAACTAGTAAATTATAGTGCCGAATTGGACAATGTGTTGAAAGAACATTTAGAAACATCATCTGTTTTTAAAGGAACGTCGAAAACAATTCAAAATGACATTTTAGACTGCATGTTAACTGTGTGTAAAAATGAAATATTGAAAGAAGTGGCAGATGCGAGTTTTTTGTCAATTCAGTGCGACGAAACCACTGATGTTAGCAATTATTGTCAAATGGCAATAATATTGAGGTATGTCAAGGGGCATGTTATATTTAAAAGATTTTGGACCTTTTGCCGAATCACTGATAAAACAGCCAGTGGTTTAGTGCAAAGTATCCAACAAGAAATAGACCCAATGATTCAAAATCCCAACAAATTAATAGCGCAGGCGTACAATGGTGCGAGCGTTATGAGCGGAACTGTTGGTGGCGTGCAAAAAAAAAATGCGTGAAAAGTACCCGTTTGCATATTTTGTTCATTGCTATGCTCATCAATTGAATTTAATAATGCAAAAGGCTGCGAGCCAAAATTCACAAGTACGGATTTTTTTCAATGATTTATCTGGAATTCCCGCATTTTTTTCCAATTCGTCTAATCGAAGTGACGTGTTAGAAAAAATAGTTAAAGTCAGACTGCCGCGTGTTGCCCCCACTCGATGGAACTTCAATATACGAATAGTTAATACTGTTTATGAAAATAGAAAAAATATGTCATTGTGTTTTCAAGAAATTTCTGAAAAAAACTGAAAATACGGTTACTGGCAGAGAAGTAAGCGGTTTAATTAGAACACTAGAAGATTCAAATTTTATGTTTTGGTTGACCTTTTTTCACAAAATTTTTCCTCATGTTGATACACTGTATAATCAATTTCAGTCTAGACATGTTGACGGTATTCAATTGCAAGAGTCTATTTCTAATTTTGAGTCATCTATTTTAAGCATTCGTAACGAAACTGAAGCAATTGAACAAGAATGGAAAACTGAAACTGTTTCTAAACGTAGACGTTTGGGTGACACTGAGAGAAAAAGCGTAAATGCCAAAGAAATATGCGATGTTATATTGACTCAAGTGAAAGATCGGCTCTCATATAGGGGACATTTAGAAGCAAATTTCCTTCTCACAAATAATTCATATGAGTCTTTTAACAAGAGTTTCCCATGTGAAATATTTCATACAGTTACGAAGATGTATCCAATTATCGAAAAGGAGCTATTAAAAACAGAATTGGAAGTTATGTACTCAAGAAACGACTTTTCGCAAATACAAGGTGCCACAAGTACTTTGGAATTCATTCAACAAAATGATCTAGAGAGCACTTTTTCAGAAGTCGCCATGCTACTAAAAATAATTATGACAACACCAATGAATACCGCTGAACCTGAACGGTACTTTTCGACGCTAAAAAGGCTGAAAACTTTCCTTCGGAATTCCATGACGAATGACAGACTGAATGCCTTGGCAATGATGTCAATAAATAGAGATTTTGTGCATGACATACCGAACTTTGATGAAAAGGTGTTAGAAGTGTTTGTTGCGCTTAAAAGCCGACGAATGGATTTCCCATTTAGAGACTAGAGTGAGCCGGGAATGAGTTTGTGTAAATAGGAATTTCTTATTTGTTTCATTCTGACAGTTTGAATTTGAATTCAAGTGAACATTTAAATACTGGTGAACTGAAACAAAAAACTATGTACTATGTGCATGTGATAAGGTCTACATTGATCGGTTGAATCTCAGATTCCATACTGAAATACATATATATGGTGTACGTGTAAAAATTTAATAAGGTGAGTTTTTTTAGATTATTATTTTTTTTGACTCGAGTTATGATTGAACTTAGAGAAACAATATAGTGACGATGCTGGTGCGTCTTTTAATTAAACTTAGTTAAGCATTAACTTTGAACCATTTTATTTTTGTTTAGTGTTTAATAAAAATTTACGGCATATTATTTTGATTGTTTGAAGTATGCAGAGAACACAATTTGCAAGAAATTGAAAAAGTTCTCATTTTGCAGTAATGTCTGACGACAGCACCAATATTTCAACACAGTGTCAAATGGTGTTTTTCGTTTTCTTGACCTTTTTATAAACATAAAATGAAAGTGTGTGTGTGTGTGTGTGTGTGTGATATGTGATGAAAAAGATATTGAAAAATGTATTTTGGCCAAAAACAGGCGAATGGAATTTCACTTTAAAACCTAGGAAACGTAAAGTCGAAGGGCCAGCCATCGACAAAAAGATGTACAATGACACTTTTTTGCCATCAAACCGATATATTTTCTAACGTTTTCGAACTTCTCCTGATTTTTTTTTGAACTTTATTGATTTGTAGTTACAATAAACTGTTTTAATGGTTTACTCTTCTGGAATCGATAAGTACCTACTTATTAATTTCTTTTAGTGCGCAACAATTACCATTCAAGAGGGCGCCGAATTCATGTTTTTTAAACGATTTTAACGAGTTTTGGGTAAAAATTGGGCGAGGCACCCTCAAACCTCCGGCGGCGCCTGCAGCGGGCATCCCCCTATGCGTACGAAAAAACCTATATAAATTGCGCACTACCCCTTTGAAACCTCACGAGCCGTCACTGTACATATTATGTATTAATAATCGTATGTATAATTAATTAATGTAAGTAAATATTGCAACTGGAATTCCACTAAATTTATTGACAACAAATCAAATAAATGAATTTATAATTAATTAACCCAAGGGCTTAATACTCAATAACCCAGCAAACACAGACTAGCTGGTCCGACAACGGCCAGGGAGCGTCTCGCCGAATGGCCGTATTCGGCCCGCATACGGCTGCCGGCGCGGCGTACAAGTAGGGCATGTCCGTCTGGCCGAAGGGTGGCAGAGAGCCGGCCAGCCAAACCTGCGGCGCCAGTCGTCCGCATGCCATTGGCGAGCCGATGGTGAAACAGCCGATTCGGTAAAGGCAAGGTATTGGTGGCCCGCAATTGGGCCCCCCTCTCACTTGCCGAAAGCACACCCATTTTTATTTCGTTTTTAGATTTAAAAAAATATATTTTTTTCTGCAAATAGTGTATGCACAGGGTCATTCCATATATATTGCTAGCGGGTCTCATTCAATTGGCGTACCCGGGAGCAACAGAGAAATTTCAAGAGGAACTTGCTGTCCAATATTTCGTGAATGGTGTCAGAGATCCAGAAACTCAGAAGATGCTACGTCTAGCCAAATTTGATAGTAGCCGTGAAGTTTTGGGTAGTATCCAACCAGGAAGAAAAGCCGGCAAACAGGTGAATTAACTAAGATGGGCGAAAACAATATAACTAAGGCTATGCACAGGGAAGGAAGATGGCATAATAATACACATGTTTTATCCAGAAGGTCATGCGAAGATAATTATAAACATTGCCAAATGTTATGTTTCCAATTATCCGAGGTACCGAGGAGTGCCAATTAATATATCGAACGTACTTGCATAATTGGTTTATTGGGTACTAATCAGAGAGAGGTTAATGTTATCTACATTACATTTTAAAGCCCAGCTGTAGACTGGCGATCGTCGTCTCGTTTACCAGTCTTTCTATTTTGCACTTGCGCAGAATGTGTCGGCGCTTATTGTTAAGCCCCTTACACAACACCCCCACACTTAATATGCACTTATCTAATTATATAAAATGTTCCATATCGTGTGATCGGTCTCATGCACAACTTATATCTACCCTTGTTAAATGTGTATTGCAAGGATCTTAAATTCCTACTTAGGATGTTGTACATATTACCCATACACAATTGGTGTGCACCTCAAGTGAGTGTGTCACTCAACCGTAATATTATATTGTAAAACAAAATATGAAACTTATCTTGATAATGAAACATTTGTGGTTTATAGCAAATTGAATGCCAAGAAGGAAAAGGTAATATACTTAATGATTACATAATTCTTGCCACAACTTTCCCTTTCCTCCCTCCGATTCAAGCAAACCAATACAATTATGTTTAAGTCAACATATCACAATATCACAATATAAAAATACATTATCATAGTCAGGTTACATACATATGTTTTTTTATATAAATAAAATACAAATACATTTTTTTTCATTTAACAAACATTTTACACAATTTACAATAAATAATGCTCCAATTACAAAAATTGAGCTGTCACACACTAGGAATAAAAATGTAAGATTTAGACACTATATAAAAAATATTAACAATTTATATTTACTTATTATACGTCTGGTGGTCTGGTCTCCTACCACAAAGTCCTTAAATTTAGAAGGTGGTTGTCTAAGCCTAGTACTACGTTTAAAAACAATTGAATTACAGAGATCCATATTATCAGATTTTTATTCACGCTAGTTTCGTCTATTTTGGAGTCATCATTGAAAGTTTGAAGAGAATTGCCAGAACAATTCGAATCAGCCGACAGTAAGTTGTCGTTTAAACAAGAATTTAAGTTTGATTTAGAATTTTTTACTTTGAAAACTTGAACCAGGGATTGACGGCGTCTCCGCCAAAGGCATATCGGGGGCGCCAACAATGATTTCGGGACTCCCCGGCGACATGCAAGGCGCGACAGGATCAGATTTGTCACTCTTAATGAAAGAATAGTTTCCATCATATGAACCACCTAAAGGCTCTGCCCCAACACTTCTTACAATTATCTGGCTTATATGTATTTTCCAGATTTGACCAGAACCAACCCTACAACCATAAATCGATCTGCCCATCCTTTCTGTCACCTAAGCCTGAGTCCAATTTTGTCCATTCTTTCTGTAATCCTTCACCATTACAACTTTTCCAACTTCTAGTTCTCTCGATGTTCTCGTGTTTTTCTTCTTTGTTATGTCCTGTTTTGTTTGTTCTTGTACTTCATTGAGCATGTAGAGTTTTGTTCTTAATTTTCTGTTGAAGACCATTTCTGGTGGTGATTTCTGTGTTGTAGCCTGCGGTGTGTTTCTGTAGCTGATCAAAAATCTTGATATGAGTGTCTAATCGTATCTTCTTGTTTCTCTGATCTTCTAATGCAGCTTCAATTTGTCTTTTAAAGGTTTTAACCATGTTCTCTGCACAATCATTACTCATGGGATGGTATGGTGGGCTCGCAATATTGTGTATATTATTTTTGTTGAAAAATTTCTCTTTTTCTTTTCTCTTGATATAAAGGGTGGTCCATTGTCGCCTACCACAGTTTTTGGGATACCCATTGCTGCAAATACTTGTCTTAGGCGTTCTTCAGTTTCTGCTGCATTTGCTATTTTCATGTGGAACACTTCTACCCATTTTGAAAATCAATCAACTAAGATCAGGCATTTTTGGCCTCTTATTTCACAAAAGTCTATGTCAACTCTGTCAAAACTCTTGACGTTTTTGACCATGGTGTCAACACGTCCTTAGGAGGATGCTATCTAGTTTTTAGGCAGGGTAAATATCCCTTAATTAGTTCTTCAATATCAGATTTAATATTTGGCCAAGAAACAAAGGATCTTGCCAGCTTTTTGCATCGAACGATTCCAGGATGGTTCGCGTGCAGTAGGTCCATGATTTCCTTTCTTAACGATTTTGAAACAATAATTCTATGACCCCTTATCAGAATGTTGTTGTCAATGTGAAGCTCTGAGCGTTTGTGGAAATATGGTAAAATATTTTCACGTACTTTTGAAGGCTGTCACTAATGACATATTCCGATACTTGGATAAGTTCCGAGTCATGTTTTGTCATTTCTCTGATCTTTTCGTTATCGACAGGCCAGGATTCAATCGACACCGTAAAGCGTATATATGTCCCTCTTCACGTTGCTTCTTCCGAGGTCGTCGTCACTTTCAGGGGAGCTCTCGACAAATAATCAGCCACTATATTCTTACAGCCCTTAATATGCTCTATCCTGTAATTAAAACCTGAAAGAAAGGTTGTCCATCTTTGCAATTTACTCGCAGACATTTCTGGAATGCTTTTATTTTCACCAAAAAGAGATATTAATGGTTTATGGTCAGTTCTGAGAGTAAAAAAATTAGAACACAAGTAATGATACAATTTATTTATAGTGAAATACACAGCTAATGCATCTTACATTATAGTGCTCAAATTTTTCTCGCTTGGCAATAGAGTTCTGGATACACAAGTTACTGTGCGTTCTTCCCCATTCACAATTTGTGAAAGCACTCCACTGATGCCATTTTGCGACGCATCAGTGGTCACTATTATTGGTAAGTTAGGGACAAAATGAACCAAACACCTGTCAGAAGCAATAATATTTTTTACAGTAGTAAAAGCGTTATCACACTCTTTAGACCAGCAAAATTTTCTATTATTTCTTAACAATTCATAAATAGGTGACAAAATTGTTGCGGCGTTGGGTATGAATTTATGATAATAGTTTACCAACCCCAAAAAGGATCTTGTCTGTGATATTCGTTGGTCTGGGGCATCTACAATTGCTCCTTAATCCATCCCTGCTTATCACATGCCCCAAGTATTCAACTTCATGAAAGAAAGCACATTTTTCCGGCCCGACAGTAAGTCCAGCCTTTTCCAACTCCTCTAAGATTTTATTCAAATTTTCCATGTGCTCCTTGTCTGTTTTTCCACTAACCACCAGATCGTCCACAAAGGCTACCACAAAATCCATTCCTTTAACAAGCTTCTCAATTTCTCTCTGAAAAATACTGGTTGCACAGCTAATACCAAAAGGCATGCGCTTACCCCTATACAATCCTCTTTCTGTATTCCAAGTTAAAATTTTACTACTTTTCTCATCTAAACAAAATTGCATGTAAGCCAATTGTAAATCAAGTTTAGGGAATTTCGATCTGCTGCTTAATCTATTAAAAATTTCCTCGACTTTGGGCAAAGGATATTTTACCTCCTCAAGGTTTTTATTTACCGTAATTTTATGGTTACGACAAAGACGAATTTTACCATTGCTCTTTTGGGCAGGAACAAGAGGTGTTGCCCATTCGCTATTGTCTACAGGCTCGATTACACCCTCTCTTTCCAACCTATCAAGTTCATCATTAACCTGTTGTTTGTATGCAAGGGGAACGCTCCGGTGTCTCATAAATATGGGTTTATAATTATCTTTCGATCTCAAATTAACTTCATATAACTTATACTGACCTAACTTTTCAGTGAAAACAGTTGGAAATGTCCTAATTAGTGTTTCAACCTCATTTGTTACAGACAACTCATTAATCAAATCAATTTTAACCTTAAAATTTCCAATCCAGTCGCGTCCCAGAACATCCACGGAAGCCTTGCCAACCACAAATAGTTTGATTGTCCTGCAGACGCCCTTATATTATATCTGCATTGGTACATAGCCGTCTGGTTTGAAAACACCACCATCATATGCCCTCAGCAGAGTACCGTCCTGCCTCAACCTAAAATTAGAAAAATGGGTGAGGTACGTGTCTCTACTTAAAGCACTTACACCTGCACCGATGTCAATTATAATTTTTAAAGGAACTTTATTTACTGTTACTTCAATTTCAAAATTATTCCTGCTCTTCTCCCCAAATTTATACATATCAACAGTTACAGTACACAAAGAATCTACAGCTGATTTTTTCTTCTGCATGCATTAAAATGAAATATTTCATCATCTTCCATAATATCATCATTGTTTACAATGTGTTCTTCAACATAATTGAACCTTTTATTTTTAAATGAACATGCCCTTGCTATATAGCCCAATTTGTTGCAAATATTACATTTAGCATTTTTATAAAAACAATTTTGACTTGAATGATTAGCTTTTTTGCAATGTTTACAAAAGAAATTATTATTTTTTTTGTTTGTTTCTTGGCCTTTACACTAGGTATTTAGCCAGACTGATAACTTTTTAGGATTGCGAAATGAATCGCGTCTGAGACCGGCTCCTATCCAAACTATTAATGATAAGGGGGTTAGTCAGACAGACAGCACAACCCAGGTTAATTCTCTTCTCGCTCCCGGGCATCCGAGAAGCTGTTCACAAAAGAAATGATGCCTCGGATCAAGAGGATGGTGCTAAAAAGAAGGAAAATTATTATTTGGAAAGACATTACCGGGATTGGCGTTGACGTTGATCCTTAACAGCTGACGTCTCGCGGCCTGATCGCCTGATTGACATTTGATGGCTGCGTTCCAAAATTTCGTCCCGAACGCCCACCATGGAAGTGGCTGTCATCTCGGCATCCATGGTTGCCAACGTTGGAGCGTCGATTTTCAAGATGGCTGGTACTTCCGTTTCCTCCACGAGCATGTTGTGGTCTTGGCGGGAACTTTGAAATGACATTTATGGAACCACTTTTCACCACGTCATCACCTGGCACTTCATTGCCAGTTGCACCAAATCGTCGGCTTTTTGGCTTTCCTTCTCCTCACAAAGTCGTTCAAGGATTCTGCCATTGGACAATCCACACAGGAAACGATATCTAAGACAACTTGTTAATTCCGTGCCGAAATTGCAGGATACAGTGCCACTTTTCACACGGGCATACCATTCCCCAATTGCTTCATTTTCTGCTTGTTGCAGGCTATAAAATTTTGTTCTTTCGCGCCTTACGCTAATTTGACACTTGAATTGCATCGACAGAAGTTTACAGAGCTGATCCAACGACTTATCTTTAGGCTTCTCAGGAAAACATAAGTCTCTCAGTAATTTATACGTGTTGGACCCCAAAGAACTTAATAAAATTCCGTTTTTCACTATTTCGTCTGTGATGGAATTTGCCTTAAAATGTTGGTCTACCCTTTCTTCATAAATCTGCCAATCATCATACTCTTGGTTGAACCACAGTCACCTTTACCCCTAGCCGCAAAGTACAAACATCGGCAACGCTGCTGGGAGATATGTTAGTCAAGTGACATCTGGCAAGTTAGTATGCAGTTTTAATGGGAATAGGTCGCTTGTCTTCGGTGTGTCCTAATTAAATTGCATTTTTACCGGGTTTTCGTTGATATTTTACAAAACCCTTTGGTGAAGTAATTGCCCAGAACCTCTACGAAGTGTTAGTTACTATTTTTGGTGCGGATTATCCGTAATATCAGTAAAAAAAGTGGTAAATAGTCAAGCCGTGTGGCCGTTTGTCGTTTACGTTTGTCTAATGGCGGCAGAGACGTCCAGTTCAATTTTATTGTTAGTGTTGTTTATTTTAGCTTATATCCGATTTGTAGGTATAAGTAAGTGAATTAGATTTAAAATTGGTGAAAAATATATATAGTTGTTTGTAAGAGTAAAGGCAAGCAGTATTAGTTTGGAAAGGTGGTAAGTTGGCACCCTTTCTACATTTATTCATTCATCTAATAAAGCATTTCACTTAAATATGATATGAATTTGAACTGACCAAGTCGCTGGGAATATATAAGAATGTTAACATAATCGTTCAAATTCATAGAAATACCTAGTTATATATAAAGTGATAAAGTGAATTCTAGACTTTATAATGAACATTAAAATTATATGCAATATAAGTCAATGTATGATCTGATGGTATCAGTTTTTAGAGATGAGAAATACAAAAACAAATTTAACTTATAAGTTAAAAACTCATCAAAAGATTATATACATTTTTACAGGCAAAAATAATGTGCTATTTTAAAAAATATATATTAATGACACTTTGAAAATATGAAAAGTAT
>JAEQML010054894.1:0-37157 GCA_016904865.1 Pissodes strobi | reverse complement strand
TAACAAACCTTTACACTACAGTGCCTAAATCCGAATCAGTTGAAATAGTCAGCAATCTACTTAGATCCAAAAATATTACCGAAAATAAAATTATTGATATTCTGTCCTTATTGAATGAACCATTGCATATCACAACATTATTTCTCGTTTAACAACAAATATTATCAACAACCAGATGGACTTGCCATGGGAGCAGCCTTTCTCCGTTTTTAGCAGATGTCTTTATGGACTTTTTGGAAAACAACTACATCATTTCAGACAACAACCCAGAAATTCTTCATTGGTTCAGGTACGTGGATGATTGTTTGTTTTCTGGACTGTGACACTCAAAACGCTGAACACCTATTAAATAAACTAAACAATATCCACCAAAACATATCATTTACTCTTGAAAATGAAAACAATGTCATAATCAATTTCCTAGAACTTTCAATTATGAGAACACCAAACTCATAACGGAAAGAGGTCAAATAAAGTCAGTTATTACACCTTTAACCCTAGATCTTTTACTAGACTACGAGACTATTTACTCGTTTGGATCCTGCCTTTTATCGAGCTGTTAGAGGAATAGATTGAAAGCACGGTAATATATATACGTAACTTGTTTTCTCTGGTTGATATCTCTAGCTTAGTACATAATCAATCAGTAAATCGTATCGTATTCTGCTCCGCTAGCGAGAAAACACTCAAGTAAACATTGAAGATTTAGGCTGTATTATAGCAAAACACTTCGAAAACGTTCAATTAAATCACTTACCTTGCGAATAATTTCCTTTTCGATGATAATAAGTTTGTTCCAACCGTCTGTAATATTACTGTAATATTTATCCTAAGTAATTGTGTAGGTGCGCCGGCCTGAACGACGACAATAAAATTACGATACACACATAAAACTGGCTGGAACGCTTTTCGAACTGGTTAAGTTTTTTTAAGACGAGAGACAAGTGGGAAAATATGAATGAATATTTAGGTAATTTATATGAAGAATCTTCATCAGATGATGATTTAGAAAATGTTGGAGATGTAGGAACAAGAAATGAAGATTACTTGGGTTCGTTTAGTATGCTTTAATTTAAAATAGGTATATTTTTATAGCATTTCCCAATTTGTTTTAGAACGAACAGTTCCGCATTATTCGGAAGAAGAATGTTTCATTAATTTTCGGGTCTCGAGAAATGTGGCAAATGAAATAGCACACAGGTTTGAAAACAGCGATTTTTACAAACATGATAGTGGCCAATTTGGGAAAATCTCCGCACTTAATCATGTAAGGAAACTACTTTCAAGTATCATTTCCAAGACTAATGGTTTATCCGTTAATAAAATCTATCCTATTGTATTTTCCAGATTTTAATATTTCTATGGTATATTGGGCATCAAACGGCAAGTTTTGCAGATGTATCAGATCGATTTGATATTACAAAATCATCTCTTGAAAGGATAATTCAAAGAGTATCAATATTTTTAAGCAATTTGAGCCCTCAAATTATAGTATGGCCAGATGATGAGGAAAAATTGAATATAGAAGAGCAGTTTAGGGCGAAAAATTTTCCTAATGTTATTGGAGCTATTGATGGCTGCCATGTACAAATTGATAAGCCGCAGAACGACCCTGATTCTTACATCAATAGGAAGGGCTATTATTCCATTCAAGTAAGTTCAGTCAAAATTATATTGGTATAGATAATTAAAAAAAAACAAATTTTCAGATGCAAGTTGTGTGTGACAACAATCTCAAAATTAGAGATGTCTTTATCAGATATCCTGGCTCTGTCCACGATAGCCGGGTATTTCGTAATTCACCACTCTGCCAAACGCTTTCACAAAAATGTGGTGAATATTTTCTACTGGGGGATAGTGGCTACCCACTTCAAGCTAACTTATTAACACCATTCAAGGCCCGAGGACAATTAACTGCGAGACAAAGTCACTATAACGTGCAATTGGCAAGAAAGCGATATGTCATCGAGCACTGTTTTAGAGTGCTAAAGCAAAAATTCAGGCAACTATTTCATGTTAAGCTGAGTAAAATGGAGTTCTTAGTGCATTGAATACTTGTAGCTTGTGTACTCCATAATATAGCACTACAAGATGAGTTTCTATTACAACCTGATTTACCTGACGGAGATATTCCAGTAGAATTTGCAGATGTGAATCCTGGCATAGATGAGGAAGAAGTGAATGACGATAGAAATGCACAAAGAATTAGGGATGCCGTTGTGAATACTTTGCCATAAAATTAAATTTGGAAATATGTTTGATTCATTAATATTAAGTAGAATATATAACAAATTTTAGACATATAATGTGCAATTTATTTCATCTATTGAACGATACCTATCTTGGAATAGCACAGAAACATTACTTATATCATTATACAAATGTGCAAAAAATAATTATAACCAAATATCTATTTAATATATAAAACCAGATTGGTAAACCTTACCAATCTTATCATTATTAATTTAATTTAGAGGGTGATTAACGCTCTTAATATTCTTTCAATAGAAACATTTTACTTAACAAGAAAATATAAAAATTAACAATGAACTAAAAACAGAAACTTTGTACTTAACAAAAAAGCACTACCTACAGCCATCATTAGCGTCATCAAAAAAGGTACTAAAATACAGTCTTAAATGTAAAATTCTTAGAACAGAAACTTTGTGCTTAACACCAAAAGTAAACCCTTTAATTCTAAAAATAGAAATTAACACATTGAACTTAGCAGTATAAAAACAAAAAAAAAACACTTCCCTCTTTGAACATAAGTGTATGGTTTTGCAATTACCTACAGAATTATTCCATATCTAAAGGAGGCAGGTACACTGTTTTTGTATTAAAATTTGATTTTTTTCTCTGCTGATCTCATTGTGTTCATGTAACGCAGTCATAATTGCTTCATGTGCTTGCCGAAGAAAATTTAACCGTTTTTCTTGGTAAGAGTTTGTCGTCGCGAATCTGTTGCAAAACTGTCTTACGACTTCTTACTGTTTTTTTTCTTACGTCTTTTTTTTTTCAATGATAATAGACTTTCCGAAGGATTATTTGTAATATGTCTTTATACATCTTCTTCTGTAGTGTCCGTAATATCACTGGGAACATGTAGTGTTTCAGCAGCTAACAAAATTTCCGGTCTTATACTTCGTTTATTGCCATAAGCCTCTTCCATCTCAACCGCAAATTCGAAAAACTTTCTGCCACGACCAGTCGCATTTTTATTGTCAACATATTTTTTATGGTTGCGCTCAAGGACTTTCCACCTATTTTCCACGTTTTTTTCAGAAATATGTCGATTGATAATTTCTGAAATTTCTTTTGCTATCAGTTTCCACAACGCCTTAAAGTTTCTTATCTTCATCGAACCCACCATTTCTCTATTTTTTTTTTTGTATAAATCTATTAACAATTTTGTATTATTTGCAGTCCAAAAAAAAAAATACTTGATATATCGCCAGAAATTTCACTGATTGGTATTGCCATGCTTGAAGTGCTTGCATTCATGTTAACTGTTGGCCTAACCACAAGAAATTCTTCCAGTCCTATGAATACCAAAAGAATATTTATTAAAATTATAAATGGGCAAAAAATAATTAATTACCATCTGGCGTTTCGGATTCCATATTTCCCGTTTTTTAATTGTTCCCATAAAAACTTTTAAAAATCAAAAATTTACTTCCTAAGTTCCAGAGTCCATAACCTTAAAACTTTCGATAAACAAAACAAAGAAGGCGATTACAATTTGACAGTTACATTGCGCATGTTCCGTAATCCAGTTGAACTTTCCGTACTCGCCATCGAGCAAGAATCGTTTGAACGGTAATTTTACAGCTTCGCAAACCGGTTGGAACAACGAACAGATAGTAATCGAGAATTCTGAAGCAGTAATTTCAAGTGGTTGGAACGGTTTTTTATAATTGCGCATGTGTTTTGGTGATGTTACTGTAAATTACTGGTGGTTGGAACAAACCTAATATATATTAAAAACGGTCTCATGAATGTCAGAAACATTTGTTTTGGAATTTCTCCGTTATTATTCTTGGGTTTGTTTCAATATTTTACAGGGAAAAGTTAAAATTCAATCATTGTTTACTTTTGATATAACCTTCAAAGAATAGTAATAAATCGTGTTAGATAAGAATTGTTGGTTGCCTATGGACGAATGGAATAAATGGAAGGGATATTCTTGGAGCGTTGCCAGATGTTATATTCGTCGTGCGATTTTTGACGTGGTTTAGGCCAATAGGAAAATACATAATTAATTGATATGCTACCCTTGTTTTGTTGTTAAACGACTGTTTTTCGCTTTCGCTTTAATTATACGCAGCCAGGATGTTTTAGAAAATGCGTATATTCCCTAACTTGGTAACGTCGCTCGAATCGTTTCGCGAGTGTTTCAGCAAGGTAAAAACGGGTCTAGCTTAAGGTACCTGACAGATATCGTGCTTTTTGCACAAGCAATGTCTGGCTGTGACACAACATCTGCCTTTTTTAGAAAAGGAAAGGTAAAAACTTTTCAATGTTTAGACAATATAGAGTTGCGAAATACAGTATCCGTATTTAACGTTCCTCGAACGAACCGAAAGGACATTGCATATGCTGGGGAAGCATTTGTATTGCATCTCTACAATAAAGAGTCTCAAAGTTGATTTGGATGAGCTAAGATATTATTTGTACAAACAGACAGTTAACAATCAATACAGGATAGTTTTCAGCTATTATCTCTACCACCTACTAAAGACACAACTAGGCAGCATTCGTATCGTGTCTTTTTACAGATACAGCGCTGGATGGGAAACAACAGAACTACCCCCTGCGCCGTAGAATTACTACATCTTATCAGCTGCGGTTGTAAGAAGGGGTGCGAACGCAACTGCGAGTATCGTAAAGCAGGCTTGACGTGTTCGGCCATGTGCCGCCATTGCATTGGCCAATCATGTGAAAATACACCCGAACCTACGTATGATGATGACAATGTAATGTAATCCTTTTACAATAATAAACATTTGTGTTTAATAAATTTCGCTTTATCAATAAAACGTTTATAATAATATGCATGTTTTACGAAAAATTGGATGCCTCCCCTTAAAACCGTTAATATCTAAGGTTACCGTTAGGTACAAAATTATTGAAACAGGGGCGGGGTTTTTGTAAGATACATCATTTTAAAAGGCTTTATGCGGTACATTTTAATGTATATTTTTCTGAATCTTTCACATTCGGGTTGGTAGCCCTGGGGGCCAGAGGTTTGAAGATTAAATCCCTACCCTCTAGAACTACCAATCTAAATGTACAACACGCAGAAACGAAAAAAAAACGGGAGAGTAGATTTTGTACACAGACGTTTCATTTATATTAATTAACATTTCGATTAATCATATTTTAACTCTTGTGTTTAATGTGGCTTAATGTAGCTTTTCCTAAGAAAATACATTCAGCCTATGGCTGTGGTCCTTCGAACATTTAACTAGAACCAGTTACGCGGTTCTAAGACAAAACTAAAAATAAAATTAATAACGTCGTCATTAAAAAGATTGCTCTCCCAACTTTGTTTTATGAAAAGTACCGGGTGGGCGAAACAGTTTGGACCAAAGTTTGTCTTCTTTGGGCGGAGATCAACCATGGATCCACAAGCATTGTTGGATACAGCTTTAGCCGCAGGTGCTGCACAATTAGGAAGTGCGGAAGGTGGAAAAATTTTCCGTGATCAGTTGAAAGCGTCAATACGTGTGACGGTTCAATTAACACCATCACAGACCGCCGCGCGCCGTATTGAAGAAATTGGTGGACTTTCCGACAGTTTTCTTTGGGGGAAAAAATGTCACAAATGATCATCCTGTATTAGTAGCATGTGGAGACTTAATACGAGATGTTTACGAGTCGGAATTTCACATAGAAGTAGCATCAGAGCGAACGCTAGTTATCGGTGCGGGAGCAAGGGAAATGAAGAGATATAAGGCTAACGCTTTTATACATTATTGTATTTATGGGAAAGAAAGTAAGGATTATGACAGAATTATTCGTCGTGCTTTGGAAAACATAGCGAAAACTTTGAGGAAAAATGCCAACAAAACCAATTTCTCGGTTTTCATTCCACCAAGTGGTCATCCTGATGCATTGAATATGAGATCAAGTGTAGAGCGTTATTGGAAGGCTGATGAAATTTTGAAAGATTACATGACAACACAAAAAATGCCGGAGACTGTACACTTCTCTCCAATTGAGGCGAACACGTTGGTGTTTTATAATTACACTTCCGAAATGCATGTCGAATTGTTTGAAAAGACTGGTGCTTATGGGTACAAATTGCTACCTTTGAAATTGTTGTTTCCTGACATGCCGGAGAGCCCATTGTATTCGGTTTCATTTCGAACTATTTGTGGAAAGAAGTATGCCACGTTGGTTTTTAAGGATATGTGCACGAAGTTGATGCTTGGGTGACTTTACTTAGAGGTCCAGTTGTCGCAGGTTCAGGAGCAAAGATTTCGTTGGCGGCCGAGATAACATCGCGTGTGGGCCCGATGGCGTGTTTTAAGATCTACAGATGCAAACAGCCGGAAAGGCTCGCTAGATCGATTCAGTTAACTGAAAAACAGCAATATATTACGGTGTTAAGATTATCAGAATGTGTTAATAAGACCGGGAGAGTTGCGAAACCGTTGGTACATTTTTCGATGCTTGAGACGGAGTATATGGATGTTGTGAATTATTTATTGTCCTTGGATCCGAAATCTTTATCTTATCAGAATACTATCTGCTATATTCGTCGGAGAATGGGTGGCATGTCGTTAATTACGAAGGAGTTGATTGAACCATGATTTTTATAGAAAAGATTGGTTGGAGAAGCGGCGTTGACCATATTTTTCATAGGTTAAATTGTTAGAGACCGAATAGTGACAAATATCAACTTGGAGAGCATTTATGAGAAGTTCGTTGCTTTCTTTAAGACAGTTGGTAGAGCATTTGTTTGGCCATTAGATACATTAATAGATTGGATTCTTACTTGCCATCTTGTTGACCAGTTGATTATACCTATGGAGGGAGTACAGTTGCAGACCGGAACAGTTTGCCCAAATTAGGTTAATCCTGAGATATCGGATAATTTGTCGGTTGGTTTATATTTGGATAATCCATATGAAGGGAATATACCAGCGTGTCCGGTTTGCTTAGAGCTTCTTGGAAAATTGGGAGATCAAGTTATCGATTGAAGCGATATCATGACAATAAGCCGGTCAATGGTCGCAATTGTTCAATACCATACACATTAAGATATTTTACACTAATTTCGTTCATTTATATGGTTTTATGTGTAATAGTTTTTGAAGCCCGATCAAGGATAAAGGGCCAGTCTATGGGGAAATAGAACTATACGATCATAACCAGTGGGCATTATGGGAGATGAAGCTTTTTTCACAATACTTTATCACAGAGGCGAACACATCATCAGGTGCGCCAAGCAATCCTGGAAGTTCTATTAGAGGTAGCAGAGGATCCTTTAGAGGCCGCAGAGGTTCTCGAGGACGTGGACGCGGAGGCTATACACCTTACGCAAAGAACAATCCTAGATCCAATTATGATAACAAAATATATGGTGAATTAGGCAAGCGCGCTCCACCTAAACATGGCGAGACAAAAGACCAGAAAAGTACTCGCATCCGAACCTACTTAACGAGACGGCTACAAGAAATTAGCGTTGGGAACCCAGGAGTAGAGTTACTTTCACAAGTAACCTTCGATGCAATTCGATTAAGAGACCATCGACTGGCCCAAAATGTAACACAATTACAACTAGAATATGTGTTAACAATCGCATATGCGAATAGAGTAGTGCAAACTGCACCTACATTTAGTTTGCTTTTATACGAGACAGTTTCTGTTTTTAAATATCTAAGATAACCAGGTATTTATGTATTTTTGAAATTTTGGCATATAATCTTATATGGACTCACCCCCTGATTTGTTTCTTACGATGAATATTGCCCCCTTTCTTCGCCTCCTTTGCGAGCAAGACGTATCACTAACACTTTCACTGTCTTGAAATACTTTTAAGCAATTCTCTTTTGAATTACCAATAACTAGCCAATCGTCTAAATAGAGTACAGTTTTTATACCCTTTAATGGTTCAGGATGCAGTTAAGGCTGGGCCCGGGTGCGGAAAATCTTATTTGATTAGGCAATTAGCGACAACTTAGGATTTAATATTGCCACCTTTTACCAAATTGAGACCGGATCACCGGATTATACTGATTTGAAAACAGAAACAGGTGAAAAATATAATCTTCTGTTTAAAACAACACACTGCGCAATGTAGACGCCCGGTTGTAAGATAATTTTTGTTGATGAGTTTACCAGTATGCAGTTGGCGTGCATCGCGCATTTTAACGGGCTGTGGAAGTATTTTTGGTTGGTGACGAGAGACAGACTAAGGTTAGGGAGCCAGATGAGGGAATGCACATTGGCAATTATTTGGATTTGTCAAAAGGTGTCGACACATGAACTACTTTTGAATTTTCGAAACACTATGGACACTGTTGCATTACTAAATAAGCTATATGGCTATAGGATGAGACCCTTTTCAAGTATTGAGGTCTATAGAATTTGTTGATCCTGGGAGCGTGCCGAGTGACATTGTTGATGTTAAAATGACAGAGAAGAACACTGTTAGATCAAATCAAGGTGGGACACATAAGATTGCTGTTTTACTTTACTATTGCTGATGGGAATACCCCTTCCCTTAAATAATTGTAATTTGCCCAAAGGGGATAAATGTGGGTATGGTAGATTGTTTTGCCGCAAAAACTATGTAAGATTTGAAACACTATGCAATAAATATGACTGGACCACAATCTTGGACTGTACTGATCCAATGGAATGCTTCCATTGAGTACTTGTAAATATTTTTAATAAGGTTTTTCCTTCAGTTCTTATAAAAAAAGAAGAAAAAGAGATCCCAGTACACAAAGGGCATAAAAGTTTCCGCAAAAAATATGAGATCTTTGCATTATATAAGAAAATTTTCATTGCATGATACTAATTTTATAAATTACTACAATAATTACAGAAAAATTTACAGATCTACTCTAAAAAAGGCCAAGTCTATTTACTACTCAAACAAAATCGAAAATGCCTCTAATAGATCTAGAGAAACATGGAGAATTGTCAATACTCTGCAAGGTAAAGGCAACCACATTATAACACCTAGTGACTTACAGGCTTACCATCTGAATACATACTACTGTACCATGGCTTCTAACATTTCAAAAAACCTTCCTAAAAGTGTTCCACCAGAGCATTTTCTGACTCATGTCTCGGTACCAGAAACTTTTTTCTTTTCGCCTAGTGATGCCAGAGAATCCAGATTTAAAGAGCTAAAAAACAAGTCTTCTTCTGGATGGGACAAAATTCCTTTAAATGTCATTCAGGCTCTGCCTGTCCAAGTTCTAGATTGTTTGGCTCATGTGATAAATAGGTCTTTTTTGACTGGCCTATTTTCTCCATGTCTTAAAAAGGCCAATATTGTTCCAATTCACAAGAAAGGCGATAGAAATGAACCTTGTAATTTTCGTCCCATAGCATTACTACCTGTGCTGGCAAAGATTGTGGAGAAGCTGATCAAGGTGAGGGTCCTATCATTTCTGAACAAACATAAATTGCTTAATTCACACCACTTTGGCTTCCTAAATTCTAGAAACACAGATGATACTATATTTAACTTTCTTCGAGAGTTGTATCTCAGGCTGAATACAGGAGACATTGCAGCTGCAGCATTCTGTGATTTGTCGAAGGCTTTCGACTGCGTGCACCATCCAACCTTGATACATAAGTTGGAAATTTATGGCTTTCGGGGAGTTGCTCTGCAGTGGTTTAACTCTTACCTCTCAGATCGTAAGCAGAGAGTTTTATTTAATAATTCAAGTTCATCTGAATTACCTATTTCTTCTGGCGTCCCACAGGGCTCAGTTTTAGGCCCACTGCTGTTCTTAATTTATGTTAATGATCTACCTCTCTTAAATATTAGTGGAAAATTCACAGTTTTTGCTGATGATACAAAATTGTTCATGATATGCAGTATATGGAAGAATGGTGTAATTCCAATATTCTTGTATTTAATATCTCCAAAACCAACATTCTAAACTTTAAATGTGACTTGGGTGACATAACATTAAATGACAAAATATTATTTCATTCATGTACTGCGAAGTTCTTGGGTCTGTACATAGATGACTCTTTTAAATTTGAAAACCACATAAAATTGAGTTTAAACAAGATACTTTCATCTGGCTGCTATGCTCTTCGTAAGATATCATTCGACCTGGGATTGGCAGTGTCACGTATGACATATTTGAATTGTTTAGCTCTAGTGGGCCAAATTGACCCGGGGATAGTAACACCGTAAGTATTTCATTATATATGATTGATATTTTATTGGTTTTTTAAAATTATTTGATTACTTATGTGGATAAATACGTTAGTATAATAATATATTACTGTTTTGTTTTTAGATTATGGCACAAAAAGGACTGTCTGATGCCGAGTTATTGCATATAGTTGGGGATAATTCTTTTTGGGAAGATCTGGAGTCCATAAATAAACCTGAGGAAAATACAATTATTACTTCAAATGAACCATCAACTAGTGGTACAAACGTTATTGACGACAGACAGATTGCATGTAACCTGATTTTTGACAACGGAGACGAAAGCGATAAGGGCGAAAATGATTCTGAAGTGACCACGACAGCGAAATTGAGTGGAAACCAGATGATGAACAAGTTGGTCAACTAGAGTCATCATCGGAAAGTGAATATGAAGACAAATGACAAACAGTGAAGAAAACAAAATCGTGGTATGGAAAAGATAAAACTAAGTGGTGTCAGGTTCCCTTGTCTAGGGGAAAAACGAAAAGTACCAACATTGTGAAAATACTTCCTGGTTTAAAAGGTCCCGCCCGTCAGAACCCTCCCTCATCGAAGCTGGAATCTTGGAGGCTTCTTATCACACACTCCATTATTGAAAAGGTTGTTGAGTATACCAACGCTATTATGTTGCCTAAGATTCGACGATATGGTTACCAGGCGGGAGAGAATGAAAGTCGACAAGTTGGCTGCAGTTTCTGAAATTTATAATGAATTTGTTGAAAATTCAATGATGTGTTACTCGCCATCTGAATTCTTAACCGTAGATGAAATGTTAGTTCCTTTTAGAGGATGCTGCGGTTTCCGGATGTACATGCCTAATAAGCCGGCGAAATATGGCATCAAAATTAAAATTTTAGCAGATTCCAAATCATATATGATTAATTCTGAAATCTACGCCGGAAAACGCAGTGATCGGTCTAACTTTTCTATACCGACAGAAACAGTACTTCGTTTAGTTGCTCCTGTGGCTGGGACCAATAGAAATATAACGGGTGATAATTGGTATACCTCAATGGAATTAACTGGTGTACTTCTCAGTCGTAAGCTTACATATATTGGCACAGTAAAGAAGAACAAAATATTTGTGCCACCCGAATTCTTACCTTGCAAGAAACGTGAAGTAGATTCCTCAATTTTTTGATTTACCTCTACTCACACTATTGTGTCTCATGTTCCCAAAAAAAACAAATCCGTAATATTGTTGTCGACAATGCACAACGATAACGTTGTAGACGACTCATCAAAAAAGCCTGATATAGTGTTATTTTACAACGATTCAAAAGCTGGGACGCACTCGACCAGAAATGTTCAACATATTCGACATCCCGTAGGACACGCCGATGGCCAATGGTTATTTTTCACATGATGTTGAACGTTTCTGCAATCAACAGCAGAGTTATCTATCAATTTGCTGCCGAAGGAAAAGAAATTTGTAGACTGGATTTTCTAAAAAATCTTGGTCGTCAATTATGCCAACCTTACATAAGATAGAGAATCTACAACAACAAAATACCACGTAGGTTGAGAGAACTGACTGCAGATATACTTGGGGTGGTTATAGAAACTTATTGTGTTCCTCAGCAGGCTCAAGGTGCATCCAAGAGGAAGAGATGTACTTTCTGTCCTCCGAAAAAGGACCGCAAAACGAACACCTTTTGCGATTCCTGTAAAATACCAGTTTGCCAGCAATGTTTAAAAAAATTTGCCCAAAGTGTGTTTAAGACATTTTGTGCTACAAACTTTGTTTAATAATGTTTATTTCACCTTTTTTTGTGAGTAAATTGGTTTATTTTGATGAAACAGTTTTTTATTTACAAAATTAAAAAGTGGGTCAAATTGACCCGCGGGTAGCTGTAAAGTTTTACTATAGAGAGGATAGCAGTTAAGGGTTAACTATCATGCACTCAGATAAAATATAATATTCTAGGAAAGCTGATACACGGGAAAAAATTCACAGTGCCTAAATAATAATACCAGTGAGGATTTTCTTTTACCGTGAAAAGATTGATTATCTGGCGGCCTGTAGATACGAGGTCATATTAGAAAATAAGTGAATAAATTTAGCCACTATTAATTAAATATGAAAATGAAAATTTCGCAAATTCAAATGTTGTCTTTATTAATTTTAAAACGAAACTGATGTGGATTACATTCATTTAATTATATTAAATATACCTGTGAATAGAATTAAGGACTGGTAAAAGCAAAAAGTGGTTTTCAACTAGGTGGCAAAATATGGATGGTTGCCCAAGTGTATAGTTAAATTATTTTCCGACGAAATAGGGTGTCAACACACTGGTACTGCGAATCCGGTTACAGATAATGAACAGGTGGTGAATAAAAGGCCGAATACATCGTAAGTAAAGGAATAGGGTAAAGCGGCGTTCATTACACCATGTCTCTGGAAAGTTAAATCTAGCGAATATGCCGACAGAGATAAGAAGAATAAGGCGTATGAAGAGATGTCAACCAAACCACGGGAAATTGAATCAGCTGCCACAATAGACATGGTAAAAAAGGGAATTGACTCGAGGATCATTTAGGAAGGAGCTTAAAAAAGTAAAAGCGTCGATGAAGTCAGGAGCGGGCTCTGATGATATATACCAACCACATCTTTGGTACTATAACCTTCTTTTATTCTTAACCGATCAAGAGTCGCCTCAAGAAACGTTAACGAATAGGTGAAGATAATATTTCGTAATTAAAGAAATATTGAACATCTTTTATGCCAATATAATTTTTAATCGACCTCAAAAAAGTAGGTTCTAAATTCGTCTGCGATGTATTTTAATATTTTTTTTAATGTATGTGCTGATTTTTCCGGAACACCTTGACCGGTTTTGATGTTTTTGGGCTTATTTTATATATCGGCCCGACATGGCAGCGACGTATATAGCTGAAATTTTGCAGTAACAAATAATAACTAATTTTAAATATTTTAAAAAATGTTTAGTTTATATACATTTTTTTGAAGGCGGTTCATTTTTTTATAAAAAAGATTATTGTTAAAAAGTCATTACATCATTTATTAGAGCAGTCCTTTCAACAACATACAGTATAATAATTATATCAAATTAATAAATATTTTCCTGCCGTTACTAATCCGTCAGTATTAAAATATGACATGTATAGGACTCAAATACTTTTTGCCTCTTTAGATGCATGTCTATTATAGTCCCGCTGCAAACTCATCATATTTTCTTTTTTAGTACCTATGCCATTTTTGATCATTCCCATTTCATGCTGTTCTGTGTCAAAACTAGCTGGAGGTGCATAATTATTTATTCGCTTTCTAATTAAAAAGCTGTGAAGTATGCAACAAGCCATTACAGCCTTATCAATATTCTCTATTTTTAAATTAATTGCAGTATGAAATATTCTAAATCTTGCAGCCATTATACCGAATACATTTTATATCATGCGACGTGCCCTAGAGAGTCTATAATTAAAAATTCTTCTTTCTTTGGTCAACTCTTTCTGGCCATATGGTTTCAAAAAATCAATTCTCAAGGCAAAAGCCTTATCACCAATAAAAACATATGGAACATGTTCACGGTTTTTTCCTATTTTACAAGGAGCAGAAAGGTGAAGAGTATGGTTTGTTAGTTTATCATAAAAGGTGGTATTTTCTAAAACTCCTCCATCGGACACTCATCCATTTGTACCAATGTCGCACATAAGGAATTTATAATTAGCATTGGCGATTCCCATTAAAACAATACTATGTCTTTGGCAATAGTTTTCCATTCTTTTGCAGTTTTAGGAAACTGAAACAAAGAGACACCCTCATTTTAGCTAATACGGCATACCGCATAGTAAAGGAATTTGAAATAAAAATTAGTGAGCTTTACAACCGACTTCAAAAAAGGAGGTTCTAAATTCGTCTGCGATGTATTTTTATTATTTTTTTTAATATATGTTTATTGGATATATCGGGCCCGGCAACAAATATTTCATATTTACATTATTTTTGTAAATTTTAGTTTATATATATTTTTTGAAGGCGGTTCGTTTCTTTATTTAAAAAAATTATTTCATGTGGCCTTAAATTAAATTGATAAAGATGCAATTAATGGAAAAACTGCTCAACTATTGTTTCAATGTGTCGTCAGTCTTCGACTAAGTCTAAATAAAAAACCTTACAATTTATTAGACAAACTTGAATGTTACGTTTTCTGTTTATTTTACAAGAAGAAATATACTTAGACTCTCAAGCAAGTTCGCTACAATCTCCACGGTCCATTTGCAATTTAGTCATAGATAAACGACCGTCAAGTCAGTCGAGTACAACACCGTCATTGCCTTCAGCTGGTGTTAGAGCAAAGCCGATGAGGTGCTGGACAAAGTCAGCAAAAAGTTAGATAGTGAAGACAAGTTTGATGTGACAGGAAAGAAACATTGCATACAAATTAAGGGAGTTATCGGGAGAAACCGCATTAATGGCGGAAAAATTTATATCGGACATACTTTTTGAGGCTGCATTGGAAAATATTTCCCGAAATACGAAAATGACTTGGTCTGATGATAAAAGTCAACAACCTCTTGCACAGCAACCAAAGAGGAATAATAATAATTATAATTATAGCAATGAGATGATGAGAAATGTCGGAACGTATTTTCCAAATTTCGTACCAGAGTTCTTAAATTTACCATAGAAAATACGAAGCTTGTTTGTTCTGTAATTTTGTGTTTATTTACAAACAAAACTTTTATTCCGTTAATCTTTTAATGTATGAACTTTGACGTGTGATAATATAAAATTGTTCTTACCTGCAAATAATCTTTCTTTAAAACATGGTATATAACACTACAGGTTTCGGGTATAATTTTTCCCAAAGCTTGAGGAGATATTGCCACTGAAAATTTCAAATCTTCGTAACTTCTTCCGGTAGCGATAAATCTTAAAGTCGCTTAAAGTGTCCTCCTTCTTGATTAAAGGCGCTACTAACCTAAGTAGTTCTAGGTAAATGTTTTCATCCATTCTCAGATAATTAAACCGATCACCTGGTTCTAACCGCAATTCTTCCAACAAATTAACGCCAGAGAATTGTTTCCTTTTTAGAAACCACTCTTTTGCCCATTTAGAGCGTTTTCTCTTAGCATATTTAACTTTTATTGCTAAGATTGTCGCTAACGCCGCTGTCGTATCCATAATAACGACAATACTGAAGGAAAACGGGATTAAATACCGAACAGTCTGTGGGCGCAACAAATTTGGTGATTGGCCGAACAGTTTTGCACGTCGGGTAATCCTGCCGAAAAAGAACGACGTCTGTGGGGGCCTTTAGATAAACGATTTTTAGTATCATGTGCCATTTTAGAAAAAATAACATGTAACGGACTACCTAATTTTTGGAAATTAGAAGTGAAATGGCCCAGCCTCCCCCCCTCCTTATAGTTTACTAAAACTTTTTCGTAACTTCTATGACCAATTTCTGTTAAAAATATATAAAATTAAATAATTACAGGCGTCAAGCTAAAAACGGCATATAGTATATCATTGCTTCAAACAAAACGCGAGGCACCCATCTAACGCGGAGTGTGACGCGATACGAGGCCCAACAAACTATATAATGCGCCCCACACACATGCTATTATTTTGGCGTTTTGGCAGCTAGCGTCGACGCAAGTGTCCTAGATGCACAAAAAACGCACATAAAACGCGAGTGTGTGTGCTCCCGCCGCCACGCTGACGACCCGATAGCGACATGAAAACGCCGGCAGCCGGAATCAGTCATGTTTGATATTTGCGTCCAAGAAGTGAGCGAAACGCATTGAAACCGCTTGTGTGTATGTCAACAATGGCGGAAAGTCGACGTTTTGCACAGTCAGAAGAATTTGTGTCTGCTTTTATCGAAATATTTAAACAGAAAAAATGTTTATGGCTGATTAAAAGTAAAGAATATTCAAACCGAATTGTTAAGAATAAGGCTTATGAAGAATTATTAAATTTATGTAAGCAGTACAATGATGAATGCGACATAGAGTTTGTTAAAAAAAAATAAAGTCTTCGAGATGCATTTAGAAAGGAGCATAAAAAGGTCAAATCTACGGAGAAGTCGGGTATGAGTATCCTGTTTTTGTAATAGGGGTGTGATTTTGTGCAATAAGAATTTAAAAGTGTCTTCATCCATTCTAAGAAAATTTCTATAATCGTCCGGACGTAGCTTTAATTCGTTCAAGAGATTTATGTGGGATAATGACTCTTTTTTCAGCAACCAGTCTTTAACCCATGTTCGACGTTTTCTGTATTGCCTGTTTTCCCCAATTATAATTAGTGCACCTGCTATTTTTTTTTTTTGTTTAAACGACATCATCTACTCTCGTCAGCGAACCGCGAACTACTAAAACGCTTGTGTGTGGTTAAATGTGCATAAGCTTCCAAGACGCTTGCGACAACGCCAGCTGCCAAAACGCTGAAAAAGTTGCTTGTGTATGGGGCGCATAAAGGACTGTTCATAGTGGGAGCGCCGGGCGTCGCGTCGTGTTTAGTGTCGCGTCCTTTAAAAAACAATCCAATGTATTTAAATATGCATGCTCAGAGTAGAAGCGCTAATAGGGCGGCGTGTCTAGCGTTGTAAACAGCGTTCGTCGAGCGTCAGCGTCGGAAACAATCCGGATTGTTTTTCCGCGTTTTCAGGACGTTTAGTTGTCAAGAGACAGCCGAAGTATTAATAACCGAAATACATTCAAGACCGGCATTATGGAATACAAAATTGGCATCGTATAAGAACAAAAATTTGAGGGATCGCTTGTATGCCGACGTAGCTGAGATTTTAGGTGTTTCAAGTATGCACCTATGTGTTGTGGATCTCGTCGGTATGAGGTTTGGTTTGATATCCACAACTGGGTTCATAAAATAATTTTGATACGTTCAATTTTGTGTTTTTAACGACTCATTATCATCATCGTGTTTTTACAGTCGACCGGATAATAAGGGCCCAATACAAGTTATTCACTAGATGACTTAAATTTAAATACAAAAATTGCGGTATAGCTTTAACCACAAATTAAATTGAAATTCCTAGTGGCCCAGGCAGCGCTGGCTGGAACCACATTTTAGATGAAACATGTGGGAATCACGGTCGCGCTCTACGCCTATTCAGTTCGATCCTAGGCTTTGACGGGAAGAGCACGGAGAGTATATTTTCAAGTTGACGCCGATTTTTTCACGCTGTTTATACTTTTACGTATTGTGTTGTAGTTTATCGACATGACAGGTATGTACAACTTTACTTATACTTCTGCGTGTGTATTTTCGCGTATTTGAATACGTTTTTCACGCATAACTCTGATTCCAGAGATTTGTGAGGTGGTTCCGCGTGGAGCCACAAGACCGCTTCAGAGTAGTATATTATATTTTCATTTTATTCCAGAGAAAAGACTATGGACTTTGGCGTAGCTGGAACAAATACGACGAGTATATACACACTTATAGATGATATTCCGTCTGACAACGAATCATATACAGATTATCATACCGACAACGAATATGATATGGATCTGCAATTCTCTGAGCAAAATCGTGCTGACGTGCCTACAAATGATACTTTTCAACCAGAGTGGGATTCGGAGGATGAGTTGCCACTTGCAACCTTATTACCACCTCCAATAAGCATCAATGTCGTTGATCAAAACGTTCGTTGGGCAAGATCTGCAAATGACTGTGTTAAACAAAATGCATTTGTAGAAAATTATGGACCGAATATTCCCGACCATATTGATAATCCGTTGAACATATTTTTACTTCTGTTATCGGACGAACTTTTGGAATAGATTGTATTTCAAACAAATTTGTACGTGACTCAAAAAATTTGAACATACCACAGTTGTCAACTACGCTTGAAGAAATAAAATGTTTCACTGGTCTAAACATTCTAATGGGTATAAAAATACTACCCAGTTACAAGGACTACTGATCATCCCAATACCAAATTAGAGACCATTTTATTTCATCCTGTATGTCACGTAATCGGTTTGGATGGTTACTAGGAAACATTCATCTCAACGATAATTCACTTGAACCCAAAAAAGGAAATCCCGAACACGATAAATTATATAAGCTACGCCCTTTACTCGCTAAATTGTCGGATACTTATTCAACGTTTTACAAACCTTCAAGATGCCAGGCTGTTGATGAATCGATGATAAGGTTCAAGGCCAGGATTTCATTTCGTCAATATATGCCTATGAAGCCGATCAAAAGAGGGTGCAAAATGTGGATTCGAGCTAACGAGTCCGGCTTCATTTCTCAGTTTGAAATATATACAGGTAACAAAATCTATATCAAATACCTACCTGATTCGTACAATGTGTAATGTTGTTTTATTAAGTTTTTGAATTTGTTCCCTAATAATTTTGGCTAGGGCAAGATTATATTTTTCTATTATTTTATACTTTCAGGCAAAACTGAATATGGCAGCGATCAGAACTTAAGGGAAAGATTCGTCACTAATCTAACCATAGCCTCAGTGGGAAATTTTCATGACGTTTATATAGACAATTTCTTCAATTCTGTGCAGTTACAACTTAGTTTGCAGAAAGATAATATATACTGTTGTGGCACTGCAAGGAAAGATAGAAAATGGTTCCCCAAAGATTTTATTCCGGATAAGAATATGAAAAGAGGCGATCTTGATTGGAAAGTCTCCGAAACTGGAATGTTAACTTTGGAATGGAAAGATAACAAACCAGTTCACTTTCTAAGCAATTTTCATAGTCCCGAAGATGTTGAGACAATTTCGAGAAAACAAAAAGATGGTTCACGGAAAGAATATAACTGTATAAAACTAGTCAGAGATTACAATAAACATATGGGCAAAAACGATATGTATAAATCCTGCTATGAAATCAACCGTAAATCTAAAGAGTGGTGGCATAGGATTTTCTGGCACTTCATAGATTTAACAGTGGTAAATTCTTACATTATTTTCAAATAAAAATCCAGTATTTTAGGCAACTTTATCCCCGAAAAAGTTCCGTATTGCTATAGCGAATAGTTTGATTGGGGGAGATCCTGAAACACCTCAAAGAGGAAGGAGAAGTGTGGAACACACTATTATGAAATATAAACCAAACATACCTTTGGAAGTTCGTACCAGCAAGGCAGGTCATATGCCAGTCCATGGTAATAAAGTGCGATGTGCGCACTGCAGCACAAGGAAGGAACCACACAGAACTCGATGGCACTGCTCTTCCTGCAAAGTTGGATTATGTTTGAGTGAAAAAAAACTGTTACTATGTATTCTATCAAAAATAACTTTATTAGTTTTAGTGACCTTACTTTTATTCACTAAATAGACAATATAGTAACCTGTTTTGTTGAAAAATGTATATATTTTTAAGTCTAATAAAATTTGTTTACTTACTAGTGAAATAAACAAAAAAATTTCATAAAATTTATTTGTTGATACGCAAAATGAATACAAATCTATATGAAATATATATTTTTTCGAAAATAATAATCTTGGGCCTCAAAGGGTTAATTGGTAATGAAATTAAACATTTTTTTATGATTTTTTGTCTTTAGGGTGTTAAAGGGTGGATGCAACCCCAAAACAAAACCATCATAACTTCTCCAAAAAATTTTGTTACACTTTAAAACTTTGTCAGAGTGTTTTAAGAGTAAATTTGACTATTATCATCGGGCAAAAAATGTGCTTCGAATATGTTAATGAATAATGTATAATAAACACCCCGACAAAGTTTAGAATGCAACAAAATTTTTTGGAGAAGTTATGATGGTTTAAATATTTTGCGGTGAAATCTATCCCGGTCATCCCCCGAAAAAAAATGTGACGCTGAGCGCCATCTATTATGTTTCCCAAGTAGTTTACAAATATTTGTAAACGAATCACGATATCGGAATTAGGTTAACACTAAAAATATGACATTCACAAACATAAAAATATGCCAAACATAGCGTATCAAACAGGTACCAAATAATTACAATAAAACATTATCAACATTTTTATTTAATTTTGATTTGTTATTAATATAGTAGGTATAATGGCAGTAATAACTTACCTAAATAGGGTTATTACAGAAATAGTCTTTGAACGAATCTCGAATTCCAGTAGCTAAGTTGTTTCTTACATGTAAATTTACGTTGCCTTTTGCCTTGTCTCTCAGCAGCAGCATTTTCGACGACATGAACCTAATCCAAGTCAGAATTTCCATCAAAGTAGCAAATTAAGTTCTGTAGTACGCATGCGCATTTGATAACAATTATAGCAGATTCTCGTTTGAGTAAAATGTTTGTGTCGAAAATTTTTATATAAGATACCAAATGCATTTTCAATGCATTTTCGAGCACGTGATAGGCGATCGTTGAAAATTTGCTTATCATTTCAAGGATATGCCTCGTCCCGTATCATAACATTTGGTAGAATAGTATTGGAATTCGGTAGTGCTCGTTCTGGAGGTACATTGAATCGATTGGACTCCAAACAAATTGTAGAGTGCTGAAAATTGAAATACTCTCCCATCACTTTCTGATCCACGCGAACCCACTTCAAGAGTAATACATTTTTTGTTGGCATCTGCAACTCCTTCCAATCCAATAGAACATTTTTAATAATTAAAATAGATCGTGCCACTATTAAGGGGACATCGAATTCCGGAAGTTCCATAGCGTATTGTATTCTTCAACGATTTCTTCTTGACTGCAAATTGGCATATGAGTTTCTACTATATATTCCCAAATAATTGAACACGTTTCTTTTACCATTATCGATACCGTTAAGTATCCGATTCAAAAATTCGTGTGCCAAATCTTTATAAGTAGTTCCAGTTGCAAGAAACCTGAAAAAAAAAATTCAAATAAAAATAAAACGTTTTAAAAAAGTTTGTTTTTTTCAAATTAAATTTAATAATAATAATAAAATTCATAATAATTAAAGAGCGCTTGTTTTGAAAAAAAAATAAGAATGGGCGGCTATGAAAATCTAGTGACAGTAGTATTTTTGTTTGACATTTTCATGACATGTTTTTTTTTATAAAAACAAAGCGATTTTGACATGATGTCTTTCCTGAAAGATTTTTAACTCCTGCTGTGAAGTCTGGAAATCTACCCAGGTTGGATATCCGCTCTCAGGACGATGAAACTACTTGTGGTCTAGAAGACGATGAAACAGACGCACGATCCGACATGGACACTATAGATGTAAACTATCCGCCATCTGTGTCAGCATCTGTTGAAAAAAGACCATTATCATCTGCATCCGCTTTATCTTTAATTTCTCAGTACGGAAAAGGAAAAAATAGAAAACGAATACGTGACGTAAGAGTCGAAAAGTTTATAGAAATTGAAAATAAAAAGTTGAATCTATTAACATAACGTTTGAAAAACGATGCAGATGAGGCAGAAAGGAAGAGTAATTGTTGTTTTTCAAGAGCTTGATACCCTATAGGGCCAAATTTAATCCAATACGGAAGTTAAAGGTTAGAAATCAAAAAGTTATCTTAGATGAACTAGAATCTCCAAAAAATAACAAATCAAAGATTCCTCAAGCAACAACGGCCCAAAGTAATAATTTGACATTGTTATCTTTGCAAAACCCTAATCCCTATCACTTGTTACCTCCTGAAAACCCTAGACATTATCACTTGTCATTTTCACAAAATAACTTGTTAGCTCAACAAAACTCTAAATCTACTGAAACCCCTAGCCGTTATTACTTGCTATCTCCACAAAACTCTAGCCCACATCACTTTTTGCCTCTTGAAAACTCTAGTCATCATTACTTGTTATCTTCAGAAAACCCTAAATCTCCTGAAAATCCTAGCCCACATCACTCGACTGTGTCTTCTTCGACACCGACCACGCCCTTTGCCGAGCCCTTAACGCAATACTCTTTTCAGTACTGAAGTTGTTATAATGATAATGTGCTCATAATATAGTAGTGGAACAACCATATCATTTGTATTTTTATAATAATATATAATGTTATATCTTTTAATGATCGATTTATTTTTATTTCTTGTAATAAAAAATAAATATCCCTTCCTACCTTAATGTAATAACAACTCGTTAAACAGGTGAAATAAATTCGCTTTTCACAAAATTGGTTACTGTTTTTTCCAGACGATGGCTAACCTTTCCCAACAGATAATCAAAGGTTCTGACGGACATTCTTAGATAAATAAAAAAATCGATCTGGGTACATCCTTAGCTTGCGATACAAATGATGGAATTCACCACCCTGTTTATGGAGTGAATTCCAACTCCTCTTCTCTTTAATCTAAAATATGGTGTCTCCAATAAGAACAATAACGTACACAAACCAACTGCTTTTCTTGAGGCCATTTTGTAAACTAAATTTTAAAACGCAGTAGAGGACGCTGTCACTATGAATGTCTTGAAGCAACGAAACGCTGTGCGACGCTCAACACGACACAACGCTCGACGCGACGCGCCCACTATGAACAGTCCTTAAGGCAAAAACGCGCTCGCGACAGGGTTCAGTCTAGGTAATCATTCGATAAGTAAATATGCCGAAGGTAACGCGCAAAAGTTCTAAAGTTAATAATAACACTCAAAATAACGAAGGAGAACAGCTTGGGCAACTGTGCCAAATTCCAGGTGAGAAACAGTATTAAATTTACCCGTCGTACTACCGTAATAATTAATGATTTAATTGATGTCACTCTATAATCCTGGGCTTCGGATCGATTCTAATGTACTATTACCTTTTAATTTCACTATTGAACTGTAAAATATAAAATGCGGAATCTATTAATAGTTTGCACGAAAATATACAGAATTGCAAAATATCTACTACACGAATAATAAAAGAACTTTCAAACATCTAAAAGAGCCAAAATAAAAACGAACTTAAAAGTATCAAAACTGGGCTATAGGGTCATGTAGGGTAACCGTACGCGGCGAGTAAGTGTACGCATTAAACTTTACGAAGATGTCGCTACATCTGATCATCCACGGGATAGTGAATTTAGTTTAGTTCGCTAATAACGGCTATTAAAGAAATTAGTGCAAAAAGTCGTCCGTGTTGAAATTTAAAAAAGTTACGGGTATGTTTTTTTAATCAGTTTTTATTTATTTTGCTATATTCTGTTACTGTGCCCACCGTATCGCAATTCGTTTATTGCCACTTATTATATGCAATTTTGTTGAGCAAAATAACGTTATTTTAAGTGGCTAATTAATGATGCAAATAGTTGCGCCATTTTGTACTGTCTCTTAATTTTATAACGTTAGCCCCAATGAGAATAATAATAAAGGGAGAGTCTCCGAATCATATGTGTGATTTGGCACGCCATTTGTAGATACGCAACTAAGTTGCGCATGGTGCGCTAGTGTCGAAGGAACTAACGCCGGAAGCGACGGAAAAAGACGAAGCCTATCTTCATCAAACCCGAACATCCCACGTCCTCCCGTGTCCAGAACTCGAGCGAGAAAAGAAAGGAACCCGTCGGTGAAGTCGAATTTTGTTTGTTAATACCGCCTTTTAAATATTGTATTTATATCATGTAAAAAGTTCCGTAGCGATTTTTTTGCCTTTCTCATAAAGTGTTTTGTTTTTCGTCTAATACAAACGAAGGATACGAGTATCCAAATCAATGGTGTCACTGTGTCCTGTGTCTGGGTAATGGGGATTCGATATTTCCACATATATATGCGGATTTCAATGAAACAGGTATGTAGGGTAGGCATTAGACATGATAAAAAAGTAATCTGTATAAATTATATGCTCGATATTTCATTCCCAATGCATATTACAATTTCCACTTAATTTATTCACATGCATGATAAGAAACTAAATATTCTATAAAACTACTAGACGCTCCATAAATAATCTAATAAATGCTGCATATATAATTTACAATTTACATGCTTCATAAAATAATAAATGGTTCTAGTAAAGTTAACATAGAATTTTGAACTTTTCTTTGGTTGGTTTGAAAGCTTAACTTAAATACTTAGAACCAACGAGAATAATAATCACTTTCTCGATGCTTAGAACACATTAGAACACAAAAATCGGTGGATCATACACTTTTTCTTAATAAAATCACAAATTAAGTCCGAAAAATAAGTTTTTTCTTGATTTTGGGCATGCCTTGGGTTAGATAGAGTTAGTTTTATTTGGTTGTTCCCCCGAAGCGAGCGGAAGGTCATGCGCCAAGTGAAATATTAGTAGAATGATATCAAAAATTACTAAATGAAATACGCACAAATCAAATATATTGTGGCCACCGCTTTCTAAAATTTCCTTATTTTCACGTTACCCCTGGGAAAGTAGTAGTGGAAGTTCGCCGTTCTAGATCAATTTAACATCAAAACTCGAACTTTGGGGTTAAAATGTGGGGGATCCGCAGATTTTTTCTCTTAAACACTTGTATAACGAGGGCTTTCTACTAAAAAAATTGCGAAATTTCATAAGTCGTTAACTTTACCAAACCCTTTGATTTTTCGAAGTTAATCTTCATACTTTCTTATGCTTGTTATATAAATGTTTTTTTTGTATAGGGTGCACAAAAGATAAACATTTAGATTTGCACAAAAAAAAATAGCTATTTTAATTCAGTCAGATATAAACACAGGAGGTAACTGCAAACAAAAATATCATCGTATTAATTTTTTCTAGCTCATTTTATGAAGTTGTGACACAGCTATTGCACTAAACTGTGTTTGTGACCTTGGACCTGGATCGTCAACCATAATGCTTTACTGACCATGCCTTGCTATTACCTATATGCTTAGGCAATTAGGAGTAATTTTGAATCAAAAGGGGTTACTTTTAGTGTGATACGAATATTGCCCATGCATACCATCTTGACTGTGAAGTGTGGAATTTTTTATATTCAGTAAGTAGGTACCTAGTTAAGGCCGAAACTCACTGGCAACACGCCACGCCATGCCACGTTACCTCACGCCATATGACGAAAATGCATGCGTATATTCTTCCATTTAGTTACCTGTGTTGCGTACACACTCGACCCATGTGATGCCACGCCACTCCATCTGACGCGTGGCGATTCAAAATTCTCAGATGCTGCCGACGCGTGTTAGTACATGTTAGATGTTCCCCCTGCCTTCCTAGCCCCGCAGCACCCTGATTTCGTTCTTCCGTCTTTCATAGTGTATGCAAATATTTTGACGCGCCGGGGTGATATTACGGAGCAAAATGCAACAAGAGCTGCTAATAGAAAAGGTACGGCAGTACGAGTTCCTGTATAATGTGCATTCTGCACAGTACAGAGACCAGAACATGCGCCATGAAGCATGGGAAGAGATTTAAAAATCACAGGCAAGTTGATATAATTTATTATAAAACTGTTACATTTACAAATTTAAATCAGTATTTAATTTTGCCCCCTTCGAACGATTTCTTGTTGCCAAGGTACACTGCCGTGAGGTGAAATGAAATATTCTCTAAATTGGTCTCTTACATAAAATGCTCTTTGTGAGATGTTACGTCTGAGTTGGTTAATATTAATTAAAGCTGAATTATATCCATTAAAATATGATGCATCTGCATCAAAGTCGGGATTTTCAGTGCATAGCATATTATGTAGACAACAGCATGCCAGTACTATAGAATCTACCATATCTGGTTGAACTTCAAAATATCTGGTGAAAACTCTCCATCTAGAGGCAAGAATTCCAAAACAATTTTCCGAGATACGTCTCGCTCGAGATAATCTGTAATTGAATATCTTTTTTGATTCATCTTCACCAAGTGTGTTTCGCCTGTATGGGCGAAGTAAATATGGAGTCAATGGGAATGCCTCATCTCCAACAATGGCATGGGGTAGAGGAATTCCACCATCCACCAAAGGGGTGTCTGCAAGTAAATGTAATTGTCCACTCTGTAAAGACTGCCCAAGAGCAGACTTAGAAAATATACTTCCGTCACTATTCCGGCCATACGACCAAACATCCATAGTGATGAACTTATAGTTTGCATCGACAAGTGCCAGTAAAACTATAGAATGTGCACCTTTATAATTATAATATGCGGAACCACCTCCAATAGGGCAACGGATGTTTATGTGTTTGCCGTCAATGGCCCCGATACAATTAGGGAAGTTCCACATATATTTGTACCTCTGAGCCACTTCCCTCCACAATTGTTCTGTTGGTTTCGGCATCACTATCGGATTTAAAACCTCTCAGATAGACTTGCACACAGATTTCACTATATTCCTAACAGTGTTGAATCCGATTCTGAAAGTGAATCCGATTGATCGAAATGAGTTTCCTGTTGCTAGGTACCTGAAAAAATACGTTTTATTATTGTAATTACTATGGAGACAATAGATTAGAGAGATCGAACTTCGTTGTGAGATAAAAAAAAAACCATGTGAAATAATGCCGTAAAAAGTGCTTTTTGAATTTTCTAAAAAGCTTTATAGTGGTCACTGAAGTTACATTTTAAAGGTTATTTTTTTATCAAATGTGACACTGACTAGATAATAGGTGTCATATCTGACCCTAAAATAAATTACAAATCTCAAACTACCACAAATGTAGGTCCCATGACCAATGAAGTTCGGTCTCCCTGAGTCTAAGCTTTACTGGTAAACACATGTTTTAATTAGTAATAATTACATACATTCTGGTAAATAAAATATTTTTGCTTTAGCATCACAAGCCAAAGACTCATGGTCTAAACTTAGAAATTGTTTTTCTAATGCTCTAAAGCGACGGAATACTAAGAAAAGTGGACAGGCTGCTAAAAAATATGTACCATGGAAATTTGAACAACAAATGGCATTTCTTCAACCTTATATGGACAGTAGGCAGTGAGTCTTATATCCGCTTAAATCTATATTGCATCGCGCTGTTAACTTTTATTAATTACAGGACACACGGTAATTTATCACAGTCAGACAATTCATCACAATTGTCAGAAGTAGAACGATCGCAGATGATTGAAGACGGTATAGACGATGAACCAGATAATGCCGAAGAAGCTGAAGATAACGAAATAAATGCTGGGGAACATTCGGCTGTATCTTCTCCTTCCAAAAGTAATGCAGAGAATACATCACAATCACGACCTCGACCTCAGCAACCACCACAACGAAAAAAACACACTAATCCTGCTGAAGAAATTGTTGAAATTATGAAACAAAATTCGGAACTACGAATGAAAAAACCTCATACAGAGCTGATACTAATATGTTTCCGAATAACTTAAACGAAACAGAAATGTTTTATTTAAGCATGTCAAAAACAATACAAAAGTTGCCTCAGTCGGATCAAATTCGTATTCGGATGGAACTGTGCAGACTTGTGTCCGAAACAGAAACGCGTCAACTTCAGACGCCGCCACATAATCAGACATTGACCTCACTTCAACCAACTTCATTTAGTCAGACACATACACAACCTCCCGTATATCATACTTTGACACCAGTTGAACCAAACTTCTGCGTTCCACTACAAACAGTGGCGCCAACTGAAATACAGATATCGACACCTAATGAAACTGATTTTACGGAAACTTATTTGTCAAATCATTCATCATCAGCATGGCGCTAAAGATGTTTTCACCTTATGTTTTTGTAACATGTATATGATAATTTTCTAGTTTAAACTTGTTTCCTAAAATGAATATGTGTTCTCACCTTATGTTTTTGTAACATGTATACCTATGAATGTTTTCTAGTTTTGTCTTGTATATATGTATATGATAATTTTCTAGTTTAAACTTGTTTCCTAAAATGAATATGTGTTCTCACCTTATGTTTTTGTAACATGTATACCTATGAATGTTTTCAATTTTTGTCTTGTTTTCTAAAAAGGATCTAAGTTCGTTTTTCAAATAAATGTTTATAATGTAGAAATACATTTTACTTACCGTAAACACACTGCCAGACGTTCTCTCGTACCAATACATTTCCTAAATGTTGTGTTTCGCTTTTTAATCTTATCTTTCAAGAGATTGTGTAAATAATCAAATTGTTCTTTGTCCATACGAAAGTACATATGGTATCGACTACGATCTGCCTCCAGTTCTCTCATTAATACATGAAACGCACCATCTTTTCACGATTTCTGTTGATTTTGTGCACCCCAAATCTTCTTTTTCCCTTGCTGTGTAAAACCATAGCCGCAGCAGCACATTCTTCTAAAAACTCATTTTCACTAGACGAACTGCTTGTATACTCCATAACCTAGGTACTCAAGGCTACTGACAACTTTTCTGAGTAAATGAGCGTGGCATCACGTCGCGTGTTACAAATATGCACACAATAGCACTCACGTGAACCTATGTCGCCTGACGTGAGGTGGCGTGGCAGAGCGTGACTTGTTACCAGTGGGTTTCGGCCTTTATGCACAATGCAGTGAGGCTTTCAAAAATTGTGAACTACACACAAGGTAAATATTATGTCATAAATTTTGTGAATATAATGTAATATGAATATGTGATATATATACTTTCTTTTACATATGGATGTGTAAAAGGGAAGTAGAACATTTTGTAAATATGATTATGGATTTCTAACATCCAAAAGAAAACTAGGATTAATATTATTTATGGCTCTTTAAAAAGTTGATTTTCTTTGCTTTAAGATTTTGTGCTGGGGTTCGACTACAAAAATGTCTGTCGATAAAAATAAAGCACCTGGTACAGGGTTTTCCCGTATAATTGCGCACCCCTTTAAAAATCTGTATTTTTATAGATAGAAAAAAATAGTTTATATGAAAGTTGCAGGATTTTTCATGAAGATTTTCATGGTTTAAGAAAGAAAAACAAATGATGATCGGAAAATTAACAAATCACTTCACTATTTTAAATGGAAGACCCTGTATATGATTGAAAATTCAAATTCTGCTAATCTTCCTCTTTTCAAATATATATAACTTATCTATGTTCGGATAAACGAGTTACAAGTTATTTGAATTTAAACCTTGTTCTTATAAGCCATTTGAAACATTTCGAATTAGTGTAGTTAGCCATGGATACAACCCAAAGTTTGGCAAAGTTAAGTCGCGTTAGCCATGGTTCGTCTTGGAAACCAAACAAAAATTGACTTCTGTCAAATACTTTTATATTTTACTCACGAGTTCTGCTGTAATTATTGTAAAGTTCGAAAAAATAAAATGCTGTATATAGATTTATTAATTTATTTATAAATTCACATGATCACCGCCGTTATCTAAACAATTTTGAAAGACTTCTCGGAGTTTATTAACCGCATGACCAGTAAAAAAAGGAAAGTTGTTATTTAAAATAATATAAAAGTATTTGACAGAAGTTTATTTTTTTTTTGGTTTCCAAGACGAACCATGGCTAACGCGACTTAACTTTGCCAAACTTTGGGTTGTATCCATGGCTAACTACACTAATTCGAAATGTTTCGAATGGCTTATAAGAACAAATTTTAAATTCAAATAACTTGCAACTCGTTTATCCGAACTTAGATAAGTTATATATACAGGGTGTTACAAATTCGATGCATTAGCATTGCTATCTCGGTAACTATAAGAGATAGAGCGTAGGTTAAATTGGGGCAAAGTTGCGCCATTTAAAGGTGATTGACATGCCGTCGAGAAATTTAGAAAATTCCGGCTAGTTCCGGAGATATCCGTAAAAAATCGAAAATCAGCAATTTTATTTTTATTTTTTTCTGCCTTTATTTGAAGAAATAAAGCAAAATAAATGTCACATTATTATTGCAACTTTTTCTCCTCTATAAGATGGCGGTATCAAATTCTCAATCCGACGTTTCGCTTTCGGGCCCCCTTCATCAACTTCATTTTTTCAAATACGGACCTGGATTTTTTATCTAAATTTTTAAAAGCTATTTGTCTCCCAAAACCAACGATGTGTCACACTTATCAATAAATCAACAAATCTAGATTTTTTCCATAAGAGATAATGTGTTAGACAGAGATGGGGCGATCTTTTTTGATCCGATTTCACTTATGACAACATTTGTTACCACTATTGGACAAGTGTGATACATCGTTGGTATTGAGAGATCAAAGGCTTTTAAAAAAGTATATAAAAAATCCAGGTTCGTATTTAAACAAATTAAGTTGATGAAGGGGGCCCGAAAGCGAAACGTCGGATTTAGAATTTGATACTGCCATCTTGTAGAGGAGAAAAAGTTGCAATAATAATGTGACATTTATTTTGCTTTATTTCTTCAAATAAAGGCAGAAAGAAATAAAAATAAAATTGCTGATTTTCGATTTTTTACGGATATCTCCGGAAATAGACGGAATTTTCTAAATTTCTCGACGGCATGTCAATCACCTTTAAATTGCGCAACTTTGCCCCAATTTAACATACGCTGTATCTTTTATAGTTACCGAGATAGCAATGCTAATGCATCGAATTTGTAACACCCTGTATTTGAAAAGAGGAAGATTTGCAGAATTTGAATTTTCAATCATATACAGGTTGTTCCATTTAAAATAACGAAGTTGATAGTGATGTGTTAATTTTCCAATCATCATTTGTTTTTCTTTCTTACACCATGAAAATCTTCATGAAAAATGCTGCAACTTTCATATAAACTATTTTTTTTTCTATCTGTAAAAATAAAGATTTTAAAGGGGTGCGCAATTATACGGGAAAACCCTGTACATAATATGTCTATGGGTGTATGATTCCTAACTGCACAAATAAATATTATTTCCAAATAAGTAATACTAGTTATAAGAATAAATCATTTTTTCAAATCTCTTCGACAGACATAAAGAGAAGACAGAAGTGGTTCAATATCTTAAATTTAGAATTTACAAAAAAAAAAAACGTTTTTTATGGGAAGACCACTTTGAAGAAACTCAATTTTCTGATACGTTTAAAAACGCTTGTTAAAGTTTGCTCTGCCATCTGCCACACTATGTTCTCCAAAAAGTAATGTGGTGAAAGAGAAAAACACTTTTGAAGAACATTCTGGCATCGAGCCTGGATGTTCTCCAAGAGTGTCCAAAAAACGTAAGATTTTCCCTATTTATAAATATAATGAAAATGAACACACTACTGTCTCAAAGGGTAATATAATTAGCCATATTATTTTCACTCCTCCAAATTCATCTACATCAACATCAAATTATGTAGCTCTTGGCCCACCACCATCTCTTGACAATACTAAAGAACTTTTACAGCTTCCTCAGTGTTCAAAGCCAAATATTAATAGTTTTCTAAGCAATAAAAAATATATTCTAGTTAGTTTGGGAGAAACAAGGGCAAAAAATCGACATAAAAGAAACGACATAAAACTCAAAATAATGCGATATGTAAATTAAAACACAAACTTCAAAAAAAAAAACTGCCTATGAATTTTCTAAAAATCGAATGTTTAAAGAGCTATAGGAAATGCTAGATCCAGCAGTGGCTTCATTTTTTGAAAGTTCATTCGCTAATGTTAAAGACAAAAGACCAACATGGTCTTTACGGGATAAAGTATTTGCATTAGCTCTATATAAACGGGGCCCAAAATTTTATAGGTTTTTTAAAAGGGGCATACCATTACCCTAAAACAACACTTCAAAATATGCTAAAAATGATACCTTTTGAAGCAGGTTTAGACTCCCAATTATTAACGAGACTGTCAAAAAGAGTTGAAAAACTAAATCCTCTAAATAGGTGCTGTTCCTTAATATTTGATGAAATATCTTTAAGGCAGCAGTGTACTTATGATAAATTTCATGATAAGGTTAATGGATATCTTGGACCCTTGGGGCGCAGAAACCAACATGCATATCATGCATTAACTTTTATGCTCAATGGTCTACATAAAAAGTGGAAGCAACCTATTGCTTATTTTGTACTCGAGGTACCATTTCAAGCTACCAATTAAAAAGTATAATTAAAACTGTTATTATAAAATTTGAGGAGATTGGATTAAATATTTTATGTACTGTGTGCGACCAAGGTCCTACAAACCGTTTTGTCATAAATTTGCTCTGTAAAGAAGAATCTAGACTTGGTTCTCATTTTACCATTAATAATCATAAAGTTTTTACTATATTTGACACTCCTCATTTATTAAAAAAAATACCAGGAATGCTCCGTTAAAATATAACATTAGATATCAAAAAACCAAATTTGCAATAATTATGGACCACATTACATTACATTGATAGGAAAAAAAGATTCCAAGCTCTTAGACGTATTCTAGAAAAATATCTAAACCCAAAAAAAAACGTCTAAAAATGAGTTTCAATAGCTGCTAGGACTTTAAGCCATACTGTTGCTGCCACTATAGAAGAAATGGTTAGTAATCCAAACAACAATTTGCCATCGCGGGCCATTGAGACTGCAGAGTTTGTGCATGACATAGATCAACTTTTTGACAGTTTCAATGGAAGAACATGCAAGCCAGAGTGTGGAAAACCTTATCGTAGGTGTTTATCTGATAAATCACCCAAAGGCAGCAAAAAAAGAGTGACTTACGTAACCAAAGAAATTAGCTATTATCTAGCACACATTCATGACTGTGTTTTGCATTATTACCCACATATGGATACATTTCAAATTTAAAAAACAAAATTAAAATCATTTTAATGAGATTTTTGAATTTCAATTGGTATACATGTTTAGACCATAAAGAAATCATGCAAAATGAGATACTTTATCTTTCTATAGAACTCATAATTAAAAAATAGTATATATAAGGTTTAAGTTTTTTGTTTGACATTACAATCACGGCTGGAAATTATTCGGTATGATTTGGTTTTATACTTTACATGTATCATACTGGCGTACAAAACGTATTATACTTGTATTGTACGTCGTGATAGAAATGGTCGTATTAAACCGTACTGTACGGTATTATACTGTAATAGCACCACATGTCACGTGATGTGGTGTATTATTCCTTGAAAATGCAGGATAGTGCCAAATCAAGTGAATATTAGGTATTAGCACTAGCACTACATTACTCTTGTTCTTACTAGTATGAAGTTAGCATTGTTATTCCAGTAATTTGTTACTAGTATATAGTTTCCTTTTAAGCTAATGATTAGTTTTACTTAGATATAGATATTATTATAATACGTAGTTCATAATTTTAATTTACTTTAACTCCCAACTTACCTGTTTAACTACGACTAACAACGACAAATAAATAGTGTCACGACTTGTATTTTTTATCTGTGACGACACGCCTTACTTAGCGTGTAGGAGAGTAACTCAGATTTAGGAACGCACTACGTCAAGTTGAGAAGAGATAATAAAGGAGACACATCGATAAAAACAATAACAAGTTTATTTACAAACAAACTTAACAACGGTTAGATTGTATACTAATAAAGGCGTGTTTAAGATTATAGATGAATTAAGAGTTTACACTATACCCAATTAATATGAAATGCATGTCTTCTCGAGGGAGGCTTAGTTCAAAGTTTGTCTAGCAAGCGACGTTACTATTTTATTAATAAAGTTTATGTGAGCGGGTTGTCTTTTATTTAGGTATTTGTTCTGATATTTATAAGGTAAGTCTTTTAAGTTTATCACAAATTGCTAAGGCACTTTCACTACTTTTTAAAACTCCCCAAAAACTATCCCTTTAATAGAAGTTCTAATACTTCATAAATTCGACTCTCTCTATACTTTTTAGTAGCACCCGAATGCCGTATACCTATGCATACGTTCACCCAGGTTAGGTAAGGACCTGACAACCTTATACCTGTGTATAAGTGTTCTCAGTTATGGGGGTTGTGGGATAGAACAACTAGAAGTGGACGTACCTGTGTACTGCCCAGCGACTAATTGAGCGGTTTGAGAGATCCGAAAGTCTGATTAACTCGGCGTTTGCCTGCGTATTTATATGTTATAAAATGCTGATGATTGCATCATTAAGGATTAAAGTCGCTCCCGTCGACCGCTCAAATTGTTTATAATTAACAGTGAATGTTTATATAACATTTTTCAAGTTCAAGTTCAAACTTGCGACAGGCTGATATTTAATTCATGATTTTAATTAGTTCACAATAGTATAACCATACCATAACCACAACTATCTTAGAAATTTGTGAGATAAACATGAACCGTCCACAACAATATAGAGCATATCCACAACAACTATTTTATAATGATATTTGAAGTGAAACTTCCTAACGCGCGCTGAGAGTAAAATTTCAAGGCCGCGACACGCGAGCTGAGGCCGCGACACACGAGCTAGGGAACGGAAATGCGTTACATGTATATTTTCACCAATTTGTCAAGAAATAATTGAATTTAATATAGCTGTTTAGATAGATGTTAGGATTTGTACGTACTAGTTAAAGAAAAATATACCTTAGTATTAATAATAATAATAATAATAATAATTTAAACAGTGGCTTACAACATAACTTGGGGCACCAGGGCAAAGACAATTAATGGGCCCCTCCATCAGGATCATGTTTTTAATTATGGATTGACGCATTACTTTAAAATGTTGGTCAATTTTCCATTTTTTTTGCCACGTCCATCACATCAGTTTTAATTTCTTCAAATGAGCCCCTTAACTATTTAATATTATTTCTTACTCCATCAAAACGGTTTGAAGATTCATTAAGATCAATAGATTTACTTTGTAAAACCTTAGATGCATAATTGAATTTAGCTAAGATTTTAAACATGAGGACGGTTATAAGAACAAATTCAAAAGTGGACATTTTATTTTAAATAGATAGATAGGTATTAGACGACAGTAAATGAATTTGGGATTGATATTATTAATCAATGAACCGTAATTTAATTGCTGAAATTGATAAAATTCTTCCAGATCATCGAGTTGGATTTAGTTTTTTAAGGTAACTTCTGATTCAGACGTAAATGATGATAGTAAATCCCATCGTTTAATGCTTAATCCAAAAAACGAATAAATAAATGTACATTTTTTTTTGTAATAATATATTGGTTCCTATTTTTTAATTACTGAGAATACTGACTGGGCCCCTTACATTCGCGGGGCCCCAGGGCCTTGCCCTGATTTGTTCTATTATAGTTACGCCACTGAATTAAAAAAAATAGCTACGAAACTTTTTACATGATATCTTAAACAACAATAACTCGTAGACTTCACCTTCACCGACGGACTTAATTGTTTTTAAATAAAATGATCTGAAAATAATACCAATCAGTTTTTATCTTGATCCATTCTTCCCTAAAAACTCATAATTTGTCAAAATCAATTTTTTCTAGAACACTTTTAAACTGCAATACATTTTTTGCGAAAGGATCCTTCTCTTGTCGGAATTTTGTTTCCAACCTATTTAAACTGCAAATGCATTTTTTTAAAGACCATTGCTCTTACAGGTTTGCAGTTAATATATCTATCAAGTTATTTATTAATCATTAACTGAGTAGATAATTAAAAGTAAATAAGAGCAATAGATCTGCTCTTATTTACTTTTAATTATATATGCAGTTAATCATTCATAAATAACTTGATAGATATATTAACTGCAAACATGTAAGAGCAATGGTCTTTAAAAAAATGCATTTGCAGTTTAAATAGGTTGGAAACAAAATTCCGACAAGAGACGGATTCAAATATCCCGCGTTTTTTTCAGTCGATAATATAGGTATCTGTTTTACCGTTAGAAGCAAAGGCTGAAAGTCGATAACATAGGTATCTGTTTTACCGATAGAAGCAAAAGTTAACACCGGATCGCTGTGATCGAACACGATGCCCATTTTTTAGTATGGAATCCGACACTCTCCTTTTATTACTTTCTCGATGGTTAGCCCAATTGGGGGAATGTGTACGCACGCGTACACTTACCCTGTTATTTTGTACTATAACATAAGATGCATTTTATACCGAAATGCCCCGAAATTATAAACGAAAGGGTCCTGATCGAAGAGTTTGTACAGCAGAACAGATTGAAGCGGCTAAGGAATCGTTCAAAGATGGAAAACCTAAACGAGCTGCAGCAGACATTGTTGGCATACACGAGAGCACTTTGCGAAAACGTTTAAAACTTGATTCAACTGCAACTTCAATGGGTCGTTTTAAGACTACGTTTACACATGACCAAGAAGTAAGCTGTTTTCAGTTTACTTTCGTTTTCATTCAAAAGAGCTTTCACAATGAACCTCGATTTTAATCCATACTAATTTTAATTTGTTTTTTTTCAGATGGATATCTACAATTATTGCAAAACTACTGACGAGATGTTCTATGACCTATCCCTAATCACATTAAGAAAAATCGTTTTTGGCGAGGTAAATAAAATTGAAAACAGGTTTGACAAAACAACAAAAATGGCTGAGTTCCTCAAGCGTCATCCAGGTGTAGCTTTCAGACATAGTATTGCCAGAGCTATCGATTTCAATTCAGTTCAAGTTCGGAGGTTTTACACAAATTTGGAAGTGTCAGAACAAATACCATTTTCAACCAGGAAGAATTTTTAACATGGACGAAACAGGAATAAGTATAGTTACCAAGAAAACACCTAAAGTTATTTCTTTAAAAGGAAAAAAGAACGTCAATTAAATTGTTTCAGGAAAACGGGGTCAGACAATAACTAATTTGGTGTGATAGCACCACTGGAAATTATGCACCACCGGCATTTATTTTTCCCCGCAAACGTATGAAAGGCGAGCTATTGGATGGAGCACCAGTGGGGAGTATAGGCAGGACTTCATGAATTGGTTAGGATACTTCAAATACCACGTAGCGCCAAGTGTAGAAAATCCAGTACTTCTAATCATTGATAATCATTCTAGTCATATGCTTTGAAGCCACATTGTATTGTAGGAGAAATGGAATAATAGTCTTAACATTGGAATTGTGTGGGGGGGGGGGGGGGAAAAAA
>MU191234.1:10968-37159 GCA_016904865.1 Pissodes strobi | reverse complement strand
ATTGGAAAGTATTTTGAATTTCTGTCAAATACCATAAGGGGATCAGGCCTTGAAGATAAGCCTGATCAAATCTGGAACCTGGAAAAAATCAGTATTTTCTAGTTACCCTTCAAAAACTAGAATGGTTGGTCTAAAAAGACTACTAACAACTACAACTACAAGCTCTTCAGGAAAGAAGACACGACAATGCTGTTAGCTTGAAGTGTAACAGGAATCAAAGTCACCTCCGCTCACCTTACCCTCCACATTCCACCTGATATTTAAAGCAGCGTTTCTTCGTGGACTAACCTTATGCGTATTTAGGAAGCTTCCGCGTTACAGAACCCCAGCTAAATAACGCCGCCTGATTGGCTAATTCCAACCCCGCCCGTCAATATTGTTTATGTTCTTTCACTTCACGCATTTGTATGGGACTTTCCGAGAAAAGCAGAAATGTGAAAGCCTGGTTCAGATAGTAAGGCTCTCGTGTTTAGAATGCGGGGGGTTAGTTTTTGTTGGTGGCGCCTCGCCGCGAGCGGAGGGCATTGCGTGAAGTGAAATCACGTAACCAACATGGTCGGGCGGGGCTTATCTAGCCAATCAGGCGGCGTTGTTTAGCTGAGGTTCTGTAACGCGGATGCTTCCTAAATACGCTAACCGTATACCAAGAATTGACATTTTTGAGATATTTTTAATAAAAATATTTTCCATAATAAGTATATGCTATTGGTTTCACATACTCCATAAAAGTAAATTGAAACGAAATTTGGCTTTTGCCATATTTACTCATATATTTCAGATTGCAACTTTATTTCTCTAAGTATTGCTTACAAGTAATAGTTTCTTCTTCGATTTTCATTATTTGCAATTTTGGGCTTCGTTGCCATATTTCGATATTGTAATCTACTAAAATGCATAAGCTACTAAACAAATATCACCCTGTCGAAAGTTTGAACTTGAACTTGGAGATTGCTATATAAACATTAAAGGCAAACTATAAACAACGCTAGCAATCAACGGGAGCGACTTTGAACCTTATGCATGCAATGATCATCACTTTGTTTTATATAAATACGCTACCGAACCCTCAGTTCGGCAGACATTGATCTCACCTCCAGCTCCCAAGGTCAGTCACTTGACGACTGCCTTCTGGGTTCTATCCGCTCCTAGAGTTAGTCATACGACTGCTTTAGGTTCAATTCCTTTCCTACCCAACCTGGTACCGGTTAGTTACTTGACGACTGCTAGGGCCAGGGGTTGCACAACCTTTGTCAGAGTGTTGAGAAAGACAAGTGTCTAAATAGTCAGTAAAAAAGTTTAGTGAAAGCTCTTAGTGCTCTTAAATAAAACCCAGCTCTTAAGAAAAACTATAAATTATAAGACAGTAAACAAAGACCTATGAACAGTACCTCAAACCGAGAAAACATGCGCACCGTAGTAATCGGGTATAATAGAATCTCATTTTCTCTGACCAATAATTGTTGTTAAAGTTTTATCGTTAATACATTGTTATTGTTATAAACATACAAATTTAAATCAATAATAGTGAATACAGCTGGAGACCTTGAGAAACATCTGGTAAAGCCTTAATTTCCTGAGAGAGGGGTTAATTATTAAATCAACACTATAGTGCGTCAACCGAGCTGAGGAGGTAGATAATGATAGTACTAAATATAGCGATTGTTTTCTAATTTGATATTAAAACTGTTATAATCGCCATGCAATGCCTTTGAGAAGTCTGTGTACAAGGAATGCACCTGCACACTCTCCTCCAAGACATCTGATAAGCAATCGAAGTAAGGCAGTAAAGCTCTATTGGTTTCTGCTTTTAAATGAAAGTTTGATTGATCGGACGGTAATGTAATCTGTGTGGCGACCATATTATTTTCACCTATTTCACCAACGACCGATAAAGCTAAGATAAAGTAATTCTGTTGCTTTAATAAGATTGCAAAAACTTCATCAGGCTTTGCATATGGGTCTTATTGTTAACTGGTGACAGAAATTTGGCCTTCTGATTGACAAGTAAAAAACTAAACAGCAATTATTTATTTGCTACTATTTTTCGACAACTAATAGTATTTTGTCATATAACCTACCATTTCCGAGATATGAAAATATATATCTTAGAAATGGTAATATCAAATTATGACATTTTATGCTGTTATATGTTAAAACACTTCCTATGTTGTCAGAAAATAGTTGTAAGTAAATTATTGTTTAATTTTTGCTTGTCAACTTCCTGCCATAAATTAATAAGCTTATAACATTGTAACAGACGTAAATAGTTAAAAGCGCTCGTTTAAATCATTCCATTGAAAGCTTAGCTCCCATGTCAACAAGAATACAATTCCAAAACGTTTCGAGCGGTGCCTGGGCCTTATATCAATAGTATATATGGGAAAAATACGTTCTTTATAAAGGAAAAGCTTTTAGAGCCACATTTGACTGTCTTGTCACTACGGCAACGTTGCGTCGCCAAAGGTTGTTGGTAGGCTTCTTCAATGTGAACGGCCTTAAATAATGCTCTGCGTCCTTTGGCTTACTTCTAGCGTGTTCTTTTCTCCCCGATTTTCCGTCGTTCTCTTTTCTCGACGAGTTGTTCAATTTCATGTAATCTTTTGTAGAAAAATTAATGGTAACTGGTTTATCGAGATTTTGCGAGATATCTGATGAAGGAAATTACATGTTGCGCGTGTCATCGAGACGCTTAATCTATGGCACTTGGAACTTGTACAGGAAAGGCATTTATCTTAGTTTGTTTCGAAGATATTAACGGTGATAAACTTTTACGACTGTAAAAAACGTGTTTCTATTTTATGCTATTTTTATATTTTAAAATGTTAGTTGAGATTTTTTTACACGTTTGCTCATGTATAATACAGAGTGTGTGCATCCGAATTATCTGACATACCATCAATTTATTCCAAAAACTGCTTAATAGTAGCAGAACGTGGTCATTAATTGCAGATATTTTCAGCTTTGTTAGAGCTTACTCAATGGGGGCAACGAGGTCGCATACGTGAGGTAATTCTCTAATATGAAACAAGATAAATTTGAAGCACGAAAGGAAAGATCAGCTGCAACCCGTTTTTGGAGTGGCGTGGGGCGAAATAATGATAAAACTATATTATCTGGAAAAATTAGTAGTAGAATTTGTTGCAAGCTATAAGAATTTCATTTAGGAAGAATAAAATTAACATCGCAACATCGGAATCTTTCTTTCTTTTTTAAAAAGGCCCTATATGAGGTTGCTTAGAATGAAAGCTCGTTTTCTCCTGATTTCAAAAATATAAGCTTAGTTGATATTTAGATACGTCGTTTTCGAAATAGTTCGTGTTAAATATATTAATTTCTCAGTGGTAATCATTACGGAAAATGTATCCAAAGATCGCTAATGGATGAGTAACCGTAGGCACCTATTGAAAACAAACAATAAAATGGACTTCCATGGATACTCAAGCCGTTTCATTTAATTCATGGCAATCTTTGGATACTATTTTTCGCAATGATTTTCACTGAAAAATTAATATATTTTTGAAGACGGTCTATTTAAAGATCAAGTATGCTTATATTTATTGACATCAGGAGAAAAAGAACTTTCATTCTAAGTACTCTTATAAAGGGTGTTTCATTAAAAAAAAGAAAGGTTAGGTCAGTTTTCCTGTTTTTCTAAAGATAGTTCTACAGCTTTCATTCCGATATTTTTTTCCATCTCCAAAAGTTAAGGTATCAGAAGCCGCACTAATTATAAGGAAAAGATCCTGTACATACGTCTACACACAGTTTACAGAAACCGCACTAGTTCGAAATTTGATGAATATCTTATGAATATTATAATAGCCACGTCTAAAACCTTCCTTTTCTTCTTCTTAGGTCACCTCTGTTCATGAACTGTCAGGGATAGGGGTTCTCTTTTGATCATCAAATACAAGTAAAAAATCATGGGAAAAATTTCAACCTCACCAATTATTATTGATTACGAAAATTTTCAATTTCCAAAAAAATTGAGCTCCTTCGTCCTATGAACCTCCTGAAAGAAGAATTTTAAATATGTCTTTTTCCTGCTAGATAAGTTGGCATAAAAAGTTCGTTCCGATGAGATCAGATCTAAGTTGTTTAGAATATTTCAGTGGATCACTTGTAAAGTAAATATTGAAGATCTTCTACAAGGAATATTATCTGTGGTGCAGGAGAATATATCTTCTTAACTCAGAACGTGCAGAATGTTCAAAATTAACTTGAGTGATAAATTTAACGGTGAGTAAAAGGCAAAACAACTTCCCGCATGTCCCTTTATCTCAATCATTGAATGAGTCAAATATGTAACATAGTATTTATCCGGTATATGTTGCATGTTATTATGCATACACAATTATTAACGTTAAATTAAACGTGAAATTAATGAAATATAAAATATTGAAAATTACGAACAATTTATATTATGGCTCATTTAAATGTAAGACCCGTGCCAATTCATGAGCCACCAAACAAAAATAATGAATCGTAAAAATGCGTAACGACTAAAAAATGTTGCACAACAAATGTAAATTTTGTGTTGAAAAAGTGGTCATAAAATTAATAAAATGATGTTAGTTTTATGCTGATCTAATTTTACTGGATTTGATGCTGCACACGATTTCTTCGAAAGAAGATGACATAAAAGAGTGATCATTTTTGCAAACACAATATGTAACGCCAATTCTCTGATATTCCACAACTTGCTGGGTAGCAATAAAAATATGCATCAATTATTTAACAAATTTGCCCGTACTTTTCTAAAAATAATCATTTGAGTTTTGAATTACCCATAAGTGTCTTATGTATGATTTATAAGATTTTTTGTTAAAGAGGAACATAGACCAAAGCGGGCAATTCGGTTCATCAAATTGTCGATGGTATACGTTTTAGTTCTTGTCCGAGCGTATTCGTATTAGATCGGTTATATTTTTAAATATCTTGACTGCATGAAGCATTTTTGGGGAAAAATGGGCAACATATCTGTTCCTATGGATTTTGGAACGCTGTTACCCAGCTAAATTTTGTGAAATAGGTCTGAAATTTTCAAAATGGCAGCCGTTTTTGTAGTTTTTCCCAAGAAACTATGTTTCACCACCGAACATTAACAAGAGACTGGAAGGTCCACTCTCAGTCGGCACCTTTGATGTAGCGCTTAGAAAGGCGAGATGCCAGACTTTAGACCAGACGGGGTGAAACGTGGCACGAGGCCTGAGCGGTTAACCAGCATTTAATCAGGTTCCGTGACGGGGCAAGGAGGGAAATACGGGGGGCGGGGCTTAAAGTGAACCTTCTAGTATATTGTTAATGTTCGGTGGTATAACTTGAAAACGATGCGAGATACAGAAAAAATACAAGATAGCAAATTTGTTGAGTATAAAAAAATACATAGAAGTACATGCATTATTAAAAAATAAATGCTCCATAGGCGTGCTATGGGGTAAAATTTAATTTTAATGATAAAATCGCTCTGTTTTCTTGTTTAGTTGTTACGTATATTTTACTACTACAAATATTATTTCTTATGAGGTCGCTACAATAAACACAGTAGTAAGAAGACTTCTTTTCGTTGCTGAAACCTTAAAACAGAAGTTTGTTGTATTAACAATTGATCAGGCCCTTTACCAAAAATTGATAGCAGAATACCAGGAGCGTTTGATTCCTAAATTAGGTGAACTACATATCGATGAACTTTTAAAAAATAATGGGATCTTATGTTAAAGATTCCGGGCATGCGGAAAATTTGTTTGAAACTGGAATTATAGGGCCCATATCATCTGAAAAATTTTAGCAGGAAAATCATACGCTAGAGGTGTACGAGCTCATAAACTCACTCTACAAGCTATGCTGAGATTACTGCTTTCGCAGTTTACTACTTTTTTAAAAGAACAAGACATCGAATTGAAATCCCAACTGATTCCTGCTGCTCAAATATATAGATACTCCAGAAATGTACATCAACTTGCTCAATTTAACAAAATCTTCTAACTTCCTAAAATAGTTTGATCTCTTTAAAGCAAAACTGGGGCTACGGTTAAGGGCTTGACTATGAGAGACAATGCTGATGAAGATAACATACTTTCCGATTTTATGACGTTTAATGAATCAGAAAACCTACAAAACATTGTGATAAAAGACCTGGCAACAGACCATATACAAATAGTTATTTTTGTTACAAGTACCTAAAATGGAGTTTTTGAGGACGAATCATTGCTGTTTCGGAATAGCAGATGAGTCCTGAAAAACTTCATTTAGGTACGTGTGACAAACACTATTTTTTGTCATACGATCCCAAAATTTTGTTATACGCTTTTTACACTTCATCAGAACACTTAAATTGGCAAATTTACCATAATTGCTTACGGAGTCCGTAAAATAGCTATTTTTGGGAGCGTATGGCAAAAACTCGTTATTGTATGCTTATTCTATAGGTGAATCAAAATTAGAAACAATTGTTGAAGACAGACTATTTTTCTCTGATCAAGGAAGACCCAAAATGGGTTTAAATGCAACTTTGAAAAAAAAACGAATCCCAAAACTTTCAGATCCCACTACGAAATTAGAATAACGCCCAACGATTAAAAACAAAACATATGTAATGAAAGCTGATAAAAATCTAACTCAACGCCTTTTAATTGCCTCGCGGTCTATTGATTTGACTAATATTTTTAAATCATGAGTTAAAGTCTGTGCCAATTTCTTTAGCGAATGCAGATGGGTCACCAAAAACTGGAAATATGTCCATCCTTAGCAACGCTTCAAAAGATATATCATGCCATCCATCAATAAGTATTGAGCAGTCTTATTATTGACGGTCTAGTACGTCTAATCTCCCTTGAAAAGCCATGAGGTGTTAAAAATTTTGGTGAACTAGCTGATGCGTTTATCAAGTTAGTATATATTGTCTATTGGCAAAAATTAGGAAAAAATAGATGTCACATAATAAGAAGGGCAGTAGAAAATCGATCAGTACCTCTTTCTAATAAATTTAATGATTTCTTGACTGCCGGAAAATGTATTACTATAATCAAAAAGGTCCAAATAACTTTTGTTGTCTTGTAGGGGTAGGATACTATGTTTCTTTTACACTTTTGTTTGAAATAGCTTCAGCAAGCTTTAGTATAGCATTTATTTCATTATGATGCAGTTCCATCTCCTCTTTCCACCTTTTTTTCTTCAAATTGTTCCTTCTTTTCCTTTTTATCTTCTTCTCTTTTATTCTTTAAGTAAAGATAAAATTTTAAAGAATTTTTAATGCCTTCTTCGATGCTAATTTTGAAGTACTTGGAGTGCCAATAGGGGTGGTACTGAGATCATTGGCTTCTCCAACATTTTCTTCCTTATCAAGACTATCATTCGAAAGCTCAGTCAGAACATCTGTAGTATCAAAAAGTACTTCAGAAGGAGGGGTTATAGAGGCTTTACATCCTAACACCTCATCAAAATCTTTAAAATATTCCCACGTAATTGAGCTCTCACCACTTGATTTTTTTTTGTTTTTGTTAAATTTGTAAGTCTTGCAAGTTTCTAAATTTATTATCACGCCTTCCAGTACTGGTACTTACATTAAATGCAGCATTTATTTCCTTGGCAATTTCCTGCCATAGTTTATTTTTTCTGCATTTAGGCTTTAGAGAAACGTTTTTGAATAAGAAATTTAGTTATGTTATTTGTCCACTGGATTGTTAGAGTTGAAGCATAAACAGTCCCTGCATTATCACAACATGGTTCACTCAACTGACCTGGTGATATTGGTTCACTGTCCTCTAAATAACCCATTCCTTTCGAACATCCTGGTTTAATTGGATTTCTTCTGCGATATTAACAACACTGCAATTTTCAATATTATTTTCACTGTATGCGAGATTCTTAGCTAAAAAGTTTAAAGTTATATTAATTTATTTATAAATTACTGATAACAGGAAACTTACTCTGAATATGCTGAACAACTATATTATTCCCATTTATCATAACATTGCCATCGGGGTAAATCGCACAACAAATCTAATTCCAGAAACCATCAAAAATAATTATGAACTATATCAAAATATCAGAAAAAAATCTAAACAAAAAAGTAAGGTTAAGATAAAGACCCACCGATCGAAATCCCATCACCAAAACCCGGTGCCTTCGGACCTGATCGGTTTCATTTTAGTCAAAGACCGGCTTGTTTAAAAGCACGGATTGTCAGTTTTATTAAAACGCTAGCGATGGCTGTTGTGATTTGGCAAAATGCAAGAAAAACAAGAAATCAAACCACTTAAAGACATAGAAGAAGCTGCTAACAGAACTACCTTGGATTTACTGCAACAAAAATCAAGAATTCAATATGAGATTGCTCCTAATAAATTTATAAAATGGTGTGAAAACAAAGGCGTTCCTGGAAAGTATTCTTAAAAGATATTCCTGGCCTATTTTGAGGAAAGGACAAAGGTATGGAAGTCATCTTCTCTTTGGTCCCATTATTCAATGATCAAAGCTATGCTACGTGTAAATAACGACGTAGATATCAGCAAACATTTTCAAATTGTTTATTCATGCTTTTATACGTATATAGCACTTACACACGTCAAAGTAGAAAAAAATACATATAAAGTATTATCTAACCTAAAACCTTACACATTAAAAACACTTAAATTATTTTAAAATAGTAAAAAAAAAACATAATTTTGCAAGAGTCACAAATTTAATTTTAAATGTCTAACATATTACAAACAACAAATTAAAATTCAGTTAAAACAATTAAGATCAGACAAAAATTCATTCGCCGAGTAATATGCACCACTGAGAAGAAAACTCTTTACTTTACTTTTAAATGCTATTATCGGTAGCTGTTTTACATTTTCAGGTACTTTGTTGTAGAAGTGAATACCTATAGATGATTAGGCCCATCCTGGCAACGTTTTAACCTCCAACATTTCCAAACAAGATTTTTTTTGTTTCGAGTATCATAGTTATGTATGGAGTCATGCGTTGTATAAAGAGTGATGTTCGTTTTAATGTAGCATAAGGTTTCCAAGATAAAAAGTGATGGTAACGTTAGTATTTTATTTTGTCTAAAGGCTTCCCGGCAGTCATCTCTATATCCCAGACCCGCAATCATTCTAACTGCCCTCCTTTGAAGACGAAAAACTCTCCCCGCCCTTGCAGCATGTCCCCAAGCAATTATTGCATAAGAAATGTGTGTCTGAGACACACACTCACCCAGGTTACGCAGGATATACATATTTTTGCTAAGCTTTGTAGAGAGCTGATCCGTATGTGCATCCCACCGAAGTCTGAAGTCGAGGATGACCCCCAGGAACCTTACAGAGGTTACCAAGTCAGTCTCTGGTATTGCCCGTGTTGAAAAAATCATGGGTTGAGTTTTGTCTACATTAAGGAAAAGTAAGTTTGAACTAAACCATGCTTCAGCCAGCTCCTGTGCCTCCCCCGACTTTGCTTTATCCTCCTCCAGATTTGCATGCTTATTAGTTATGGCGGTATCATCTGCAAAAAGAGTGTACTGTGATGTAGGGTCATAACCTGGTATATCGTTAATATAAATTAAAAAGAGCAGTGGTCCAAGGACTGATCCTTGGGGAACGCCCACAGTTACACCACCTCTCGCAGACTCAACCCCATTCACTTTGACTCTCTGAGTTCCATCCATAAGATAGCTCTCAATCAAAGATAGGCTAGAGTTCTCGAAGTTGCAACGCTGAAGTTTTTTTAAAAGCAAGTCATGAGAGACACAGTCGAATGCCTTACTTAGGTCACAGAAGACAGTTGTTGTATAGGTGGATTCATCAAAAGCGTTTAGAATATTTGAAACTGAATCCAAAATACCTAAGGTGGTATTAAGGCCGTTTCTAAAGCCAAACTGACTATTAGTAAATAATTTATGGGTTTCGAAGAAATGAGCTATCCTGACAGCCATACATTTCTCAAATATTTTAGAAAGTATTGGTAACAGTGAGATTGGCCTATAATTTGCGACATCACTTGGATCTCCTTCTTTAAAAATTGGGGCTACTACAGCCTCCTTGAGAACATCTGGAAATACTGACTCCCCAAAACAAACATTTATTAATTTAGTTAAAGGACTTATAATTAGGTTCTTAATAGATTTAATTAAATAAACGTTTAGGCCATAAGGGACCCTGCTTGTTTTATTTTTTAAAGAGTTTATGATATCACGTACCTCATTCAATGTTACCCCAGCAAAACTGAAAGCAGAGTGTGCAGCCTCAGGTATATTTCGAACAGGGTCAAAATTTGGTGGTCTTACTTTAGTTTGTAATTCATGAGCAAAGAATTTGTTAAATTGGTCGGGAGGTATATTTACACCCTCACCCCCATCCTTTCTAACTATGCCACGATGTTCGTTAATTATATTCCACATGCATTTTATGGGATTAGAAGCATTACGTATTAGGGTATCATTTGCTGATTTTTTAGCATTTTTTATTGCAGCTTTATACTGGTTTTTATATGTATTTTTAAGTTGTTTTAAAGCAAGAGTAGGGTGCTTACTATATAGCTCACTTAACAAATTTAGATGTTCTAAGATCATCATTAAACCAGTTAATGGTTCGAATTTGATCATTTCTTTTTTTCAGGAAATTATTTTAAAAAAGCATCTGACAGACACTCACTAAGCATAGAAAACGTTTTTATTTGCATTAATATTGGAGTCATTTAAAAAATCGCACCCAAACTGCTGAATACAATTATAAAATTTGAACTTACCCACCTCTGTCAAGGGCCTAGAAGTTATTTTAGTGGTTTTTATATCTGTTTTTTGTATAGTTATAGGAAAATTAATGATCTGCCCTCGGTGGTCAGAGAAAGATGAATTAACAACTGAAACATTGCAATTTAGATAATCAAAATTAAGAAATATATTCAGGCATGAGTCTTGACGAGTAGGCTCTATTACCATTTGTTTTAAGCCGTATGATTCCAATAAACAACATAGGTCTCTACACTCCCTGCTCTCAGTGCCAAAATTGACATTGAAGTCTCCGGATAATACTACTTTATTATGACAGCCAATTTGGCTCAACGCACCCTCAAGAACTTGTAAGAAGGTGTCAAAATTGCCAGATGGTGACCTATATAAATTCAAAACATAGATTTTTTTTTATGAAAACTCCGCATAATTAAATAGTTTTCTCCACAGCCAGTGCATCCACACCAGTCAAAGCTGAATACTCCAAACATGGATCCAGGAAAATCGCTGAACCACCCCATTGAGCCCCATCTATGCCTCGATCCCTAGAGAATGCTGCCGCTTTCATATATTTTCCAACACGTGTTAGCTCTATTTCATTAGAACTAAGCCAGTGTTCATTTATGCAGACAATATTAACGCCCCTTTCTTCCAAGAATCCCTCAAGTAGACGTACTTTATTTCGCAAGGATTGAATATTGTGTAAACTGATTGTCTATTTGAAGCGGCAAGGAGAGGGTTACGTGGCCAAAAAATCAAAAATTTTTACTAGAGACCAAATTGAACAGTTTCTGAAGTGCACACTGGACGATGAGTACCTTCTGATGAAAGTAGTACGACCAAGCCTGCCGCAGGGAGGAGCTTTGTCAGTTAACTCCTGACAACCTGGAAGATATGGAGACTTCATTAATTATTAAAATATCAGACACCAAAACCAAGGTACCACGAAAATCCATTATCGTTGAAAATTTTTATTTGGATGTTTATCGAAAATATACTGATCTTCATCCAGCAGATGTCGGACATCGGCGACCCTTCTGTAAAAGGTAAATACCTGCTGCTATAGCAATGTGGGCGAATGCTCCCACGTAATGTGTAGTTTATATATATGTATTATTTATCGAGATTTTATTTAAGAATTTCGAATTTACTTTTATCAGATAGTTGACCATATTTTGTTACCGCAGAGTTTTCTACCTATTGCCCCCATAAACCAGCTGTGGGTTTTTACCATAATATCGGGCCCAATTCTCTTTGGTCCTTTTTATTTTTTATTAAGGTTTCCTTCCTGGGATTCTTTAGAATTCAAGCCAGCTGTTATATTGCAAGAACCACGCTGAATGGTCAGTATTTTTTGCTAGGAAAGTACACACCGGTGAGTACGTCGCCAAGCAAGTCTATTTTCGGTCTTCAGGTAAAGATAAAAATCAGTATTTTTCGGTCCGCGTTTAGTTACACAACTCTAGGTAGATAGCTCTGCTTATTTCATATTTTTGCTGATATCGTATATTTCGTTTACTTTTGTAATTTAGATTTTCAAGAATAAATCTTTAATTCTCTCCTGATGTTCGGCCCTGCCAAAACTGAAAGTATTTCAAATTCACGAGTAAATTAAAATAAGCATATAATCTATCTCTAACGCTAAAGCAAGATTTCTGCTACTTCCAAATTCAACACTCTCTACGGCGAATTGCTTTCGCCTTCCTCTGCGAGCTTACTTGCCGATGCTGGAGCAAATTTGACAAAAATTAAGCGGCATGGGGGATGGAAATCCTCAACCGTTGCAGAAGGGTACATCGTGGATTCCTTGGAAAATAAAAATGCCATTGCTCGAAAATTGCTTACAGTACAAACGACATCAGCCGATGATGCTTCAATATCAACTAGACATGCTGTTGTTTCTGTTCAATCCTCCTCAACCGCGAACAACAGCAGAACTGAGGAAGGAATTCATTTTTCAAGTTGTTCAAATTGTACTATTAATATAAGTGTAGATAAATAAAATATATAGAAATGTTTTTTGACGTTTTTTTGAAAAAGTTGGCATTTTACTTTTAACACTAGTGCCTTAAAGTAATATTTTAAGGCTAGTAGACAGTGTTAAAAGTTCCATTTTTAATATGTGTGTAGAAAAAATAATATAAATTAGATCGAGGCGCAAAAAACCTTCATGATATTTTCATTTCATAAATGGAAAAAGCCACAAAGAATAAAAGTCCAACTGAATTGAATAGTTAGATTTAATGACTATTAATCTTTGACTGGCACTGTGCACACTGCTATTTTGTAATGTCCTCGTGAAATAAATGTAAACCTAATAAAAATCTGTGTCTTACGAAATGTTTAATTGCTCTATGTGACAAGAGTTCTTTTTATGGCAGTGGTACACACACTAAAGGGAGATCCTATGGCACTCGACTAGCGGTGTGGGTGTGAAGATGTTGATTGACATGGTTCTTAAATAGTTGCGTAGGAAGAATCAGGTGTCCTGGGAGTGAGTTCCACAGTGATACAGTGCGCCAGACAAAGGAGTCCTTGTAAAGCGATGGTCTAGGCGTTTCAAGTTGTACGACGAACGGGTGCATTTCACTGTAATTTAAAATTTAAAAATTGTGTATCCATTGTATCACATAGGAATCGTTTTTTTTGCAGTACTGAATATTTTTGAAGAAGGTCAACGTACGATTGAAACGATAAATAAAGATGTGGTAGCCGCGACACGTCCTTTTGGACTACTACCTAAACTAACCCCAAGAAAATTAACACATAAAGATATACATATTATAATTAGTGAGATCCAAGCAAAGTAAAGGAAATTTAAAATATGTCTATAAAATTGCTGAATCCTGATTTTTCGACTTGAAAGTAATAAGTAATAATTGCACTTAATGAAGTAATCATAATAATGGTTGTATTCTACTAGGCAAATGCTGTTTTCTAATTGCCACTGCATTTAAATAAAGATTAAATATAACGGCATCCCACATTTGCTTCAAGATATCTTAGACACGAATTGTATATATTTTCTTATACTTAGATTTAGAAATATTTAGGTTAATATATATTTTAAAAAATCATGCCTACGGTATTTCTATTAGTCACAATACATTTTTAATACTTCTTAATATAAAATATAATAATTGCTAGACTCATTTATTTTCGTAATATTTTGATCTTTGCAAAAGCAAAGTATTATTATGTGTCATCTAAAAAGGTTTTATAAATATCTTGTTTCGTTCTTGCGTATAGTTATTTTGTGAAATGTCACTTAATTTATTTAATAATTATCCGTTGTCTGTTTATATGGTATTTACCGTAGAAAAAATGATTATTCTTCAACTAGGAGCTAAATATATTCCCAATACTATGGGAATTAATTTTATAACTAAGTTAAGGTCATTTTCATTAGCTCTGTAATGAATTTCTAGCTCAGTCACCAATTTGTGAGGATAATTAATTTATTTGTTTTATTTAATTTAATAATGCGAATAGGGGTGGATTCACTTAACAGTTCTGTTGATTATATTAAATGTAATATGTAATTGTGGGCGCCAAGTTCTTAGAGACAATGCAAACAGAGAATATCAATATTTAGATAACAATAATTAGAAATTACGAAAATAAGAATAATTCGTGTCTTATAGAACCCAGTCCCGTGGTAAATTTAAAAAAGTAAATTAAAAGCAACTATATATTAACTATATGGTTAAATTACACCTTATGGCACCATGTGTACTGCAGTTATGAACATAATTGATTACTGAAGATTTAGTTTACAAAAATGATAAAGATGAAAATTTACTTAAAATTTGATTACAAGTGCAATCAAATACAATTGATTACTAAGAATTTAGTTTACAAAAATGATAAAGATGAAAATTGACTTAAAATTAGATTACAAATGTAATCAAATACAATTGATCACTGAGAATTTGATTTACCAAAATGATGAAAATGAAATTAGCTTTGGTGTTCGACAAATTTAAAATAAATAAAATCTAGGTCTTTGCAATTATTTCATATAAGTAACGCGCTACCTACGTTCCCAACTGTTCTTATTATCGCAAACCACGTGATCGGTTGGGACCTCCTCTGGAAACCTCAACTGCCTGTACCTAAGCTTCCTAGCTTGTCCAGGCTTACCAGTCATTCCAGGAATGGTTCCCAGTTGTCTGCACGTGCCTGCTATCGGATCGACTGTCACCACAATTATCTGCGTAACTGTTGTCTTGTAGGAACGTTGAACGTTTACATGAAAAAAAGAATTGGGTGTCTTAGACCGGTGTACACTGCTAATTATAATTATAATTATACAGAAGAATATCCTGTGCACCTCAGTTTGATATATACAAGGTTTTAACCAACAACTTGAAAATTCACTGGTTACATAATCAGAACTTAAATTACAATTTAAGTTCAGCAAAAATTATAGATAACTATGATTAAATGACACTATGAATAATTACTGCTATTTCTAAAGGTATTTACTTTCTTTAATTAGAGATATGAAATTCAAAGGAAATGATGATTGAAATTAGAAATTGAAAAGAAAATTATGAACAAATTATGAAACTTGTCCAACAGTAGCTCTCGGCAACTTCAAATAAATAATAAAAAAAAGGAAGAACGAGGTATAACCTCTCTTAAACAAGTCTAATGACTCCAAACAGGTAATTTCTTTACTTAATTTATTAAGATGGCCCTTGGCACATAAACAATAATTGGACGTAAATTACGTCTCAATTAATCAAAGATAAAGATAAGATAATTACTATCTCTCTTTGAGATAGGAACTATAAACGATAAAGAAAAAAATAAACCTGGTAAATTTACACGTGCTTAACCTCTTTAATACGCAAATTAATGCAGATACATCATGGATCAAACGTTGACACGATAAGCAATAATAATTATAGTTTAAAGCTACAAATAAACTGAAAAAGTAATTAAATAAGTCTGAAAAGCGAAAAATTTACTATAACTAACAATATTACTAAGAGAAACCCAGAGAAATTCTACTACAAATTCAATTTACTACCTTTTACAGGAAAAGATAAAATCTGCTCTGCGAATCTTCCCAACAATATCTTCACATCTAAATGAAAATATCTAAAATAATGTGTGTGACCGTTTAAAGTGATGAAATAATTCCGTTCTGGATAAATTTGGTTTAAACCATTATCAAATTACACGAAAAAGAAACGCAACTATTTACCAAAAAATCAGTACTTAACCTTAAGGTCACCAAAAAAAATTTACAATTGTTGAAGTCGCAATTACTTCAAAATGCAATACAAAAGCCAAATATAACTAAGTGAATTGGAAACAATTTTTAATTATATATTTAAAGTATGAAAGGATTATTGAAAAATATGCGGGATGTATAAGATATTTTGAGATCAAAAATTATTATCACTCACCGTGCCGACGTCTTCACACAAGATGAGACGAAATTTTTTAAAACTGTACATTCTACCCCTTAAATTCAATCGTTTTTTTCATTGGGCAGTTCAAAACACGTGACAACCGTTGTAACAAACACGGCGTCAAACTAAGGAAACATTCAAGCATTGCCTATCAATATACTAAACATTGAATTGCCTATCATTATACTAAACATTGAAAACCATTGAGGTAGAATTAATGGAGCTGAATAGACTAATAATTGATAACATATTCTAACGTCATCAGAAAAGTGGAAAATTATTATTTTTTAGTTGATTTAAATTTAACATGTCATGACCCATTTTTTATTTAGTATCATTCTAAATATGTATTTCTTTCTTTTTTAGGTAAGCAGTGCTTAGGGCAACATCTGTTATGAAAATATTCACCTGGCAGGTATGAACACTTTTTTTGTTGCCATGATAATCGCGGAATTGAACTAGGTATAATCTGAAAGGAACTTAACACATATTTATGCATAAGTATCAGTAAGTTGCCCAGCCACTCGAAAGTTTAACGGCACCCATATTTTAAATTTGGAAAAAAATTAGGCCCTAATATCTACATTTTTACAGTTTCACTGAAATTATTAGATAGATGTTTCTAGCATTGTTTCCAAACCAAACAGGAAATTAAAACTGAGTTTTAATCATCTCCTGATGATGCCAACATTGTTAGCGAAACGTGCGTTTAGTGTAAAAATCCTGTTTCGGTATTATGGATAAAACTGGATTGTGCATTTTTCAGGGTGATACCGGGGGATGTAGGGAAGAGCTTCCTCGTAGGAAAACACAATACAATGCTGTTTAAGGCGAAAGTAAATGTTAACATGATGTTTGGAAAACGGGGAGAGAAGGGAAGAAAAGACTGCTAGGCGGCGCTTAAAGCAATTTGTTTGCACACAATTAAAGCCGCTCTCATGGGACGCAATCCATTCGTAGGAATCACAAGGAAACGAATGGGTTGCATGGAATCAAGAGTGGTGAATCAGAAGACGTAAGGCCGAATTAGGTTCACATGACCCGACACCATAACAACACATATGAAATATTTGAATTTCCTCGGCATTTGTTTAGAGTGTGGTGAAGAGGAGGAAACCTCTCATTACCAGTACGGTAGGTGTAAGGGGTTGTTGGTGAGACTGTGGCACGAAATATTTAGTCTTACAGTAGTGCAAAGAGAAGAAGCGACGGTCCTGCCTTAAAGCGAAATCATGATCTCTAGAGATCTAGCGTATTTTGGGCGGGAGCTGATCGCCGAATGAATATGGGTGACTCCCCATCTTCATTTTCAGTCGTTATTTATCCACTGTTGGATATAGGCCCATCTCACGTATTCCAAGATGTGCTATTATCTATTATCTTCCAGATGTTTGTTGGATATCATCTATCCCAGTTTTTATAATGGCTAACTGACAAGGTGTTTTGGTTTCCAATATAACAGGTTCTGGGCCACCTGTCCTTCTGGACCTTCACGGCTTGTCATATGATTGCCTCGCTAAATGGACCATTATTTGACGATGGAAACTGCTACCATCACGTTTGCCATTTTTTTTCGTTGACCGGTATGTTGATTTCCTATTCGGTCTCGCAATCTTACACCAAGTAATGAAATTGGCTCGATTACCCTCTGTGTTGTCTGCACTTTGTTTAGTAACTCGCGATTTCTTTTTTTTATGGTAGTGGCACACACACTAAAGGTAGATCCTATGGCGCTCGACGATCGGTGTATGTGCGAAGATGTTGATTGACACGGTTCTTCAATAGTTGTAGTGTGCAATTAGGGGGAAACAGATGGCCAGGGAGTGAGTTCTACAGTGATGCAGTGCGCCAGACAAAGCAGTTCTTGTAAAGTGATGTTTTAGGTGTCTCCAGTTGTACGACGAACTGGTGCGCTCTTGCCGCCTGTCGTGATTGTCTGACAGGCGCTGCCAGGGCGGGATGAGGCGGGCCAAATCCTGGGAATATCTGCCCTGAAAGTATCTGTAAAACAGAGACATCTCGGCCACATGTCTCCGGTGTTCTAGACTATCCAGATTCCGGGTCAACTCCGGGTCGCCGACAAGACGCACAGCTCTCTTCTGAATGGAATCCAGCAGCTTTAGGGTGTGCTTTGGTGCGGCACTCTGGATGAGTGAGCAATATTCTACGCACGGTCTTATTTGCACTTTGTAGAGCAAGAGCAACTGCTACGGTGTTTACAGTTTTTTCTTGCGAAATAGCACATCAAGCTTCTGGAAGGCTGATTTTGCAATGTTAGCAACGTGGTCATGCCAGGACATATTGCTGTTGACCGAGACACCCAGTAGTCCGATTGATGAGGTCGATCCCGCTATAATGATGTTAGGGCCCGCTGTATTGGCCCTCTTGGTAAACGTGGCTGCTTGGGTCTTTGCTGCATTGAACTGGACCATATTTCTGTCGCCCAAGTTTGAACTTTCTTCAGGTCTTGATTAATTGCTGTAATCTGCGCCTGTCTGCGGCGATAAGTCTCAGTCGCTGGTAAAGGTTTTTCTGATCTAAATTGAGAGACAAGGGTACTGTCATCTGCAAAACTGTCAACAGGATTATTCGTTTCGGTCAAGTTCATAAGCAAGAACTGGCCATGTGCATTTTTTAAAAACGTCCCGGTTTATTAATATTTATCGTCTACCAGCCAAGTCGTATGATTTTATGAGGGAGAGTCATTACCTAAGTTTGAGATATCGTCTTATCGTTATTCAACTTTGGTAAAAATGATAATTAAAATGTACGGATTCGCTTAAAATGAAAATGGAATTAAGAAATAGCAATAACTCAGCTATACCGCATTAGCGATGTATTCAAAAATAAAACCAGTCTCTCACTTCCCAAGAAAAGAGTATAATAATTCCGACCGGTGAAGACCTTAGGCCTAATAAAATTTTTCATCCGAAAATATCATGTTCGTTGTCCTATTATTCCACTTGACATTAAACGGCCAGTAGCCACAAAACCGACCATATTTACATATCTATATTTAACCAAATGGTAATGGTCAAGTTTCATAACAGGAGACAAACATAAAACAGAAATAACCCCACCGAAATGTCATTGTGCCATCAAAAATTCTCTCCGTAGGAACATAATTTGTCACCGGGCTTTTTGTAGTCGTATTGTAGAGAGTTTATCGGGTTTTGTCGGGACCAAACCAAGCAGAAAAAATTTGTTACGCTAATAAACATGGCCTTTGTAAGGATCAAGGAACATTAATTACAAGTAATTTGAAGACTGGTCTTCTTGTCAAAAGAATTTTAAGGGAAGGGTTGGTCTATCCTTTGACTGACGAACGAATAATGCTATAGATTTTTTTATTATAAGCGATTCAAGTAACGACTATGTGAAAATGCTAATTTTTTATAGCCTAGTACTGCATTCCATCATATATTTCATTTTAACAGTGAAAGTGCTTTAAACGAGTTTTATTTTATATAACAAAAATAACACATCAGTAATGTTACGCATAACCATGCAATCACTTATTGTCCAAAGATATTTCATCAAATATCGATAAAATTAGCTGAAATAACCAATATTTGTATTGAATAAGATTTAATAGTATATTATATACCTAGGTTGAGAAGTAAGCCATTATTTACCGAGCACTTTTATATCCTGAGGCGCGTAGCGCCGAAGGATATAATGTGCGAGGTTAATAATGACCTTCTCAACCGAGGTATATATAGAATTTTTTTTACTACTAACACTGATATATTACCATATTTGATTCGATTTGATTTTTATATTAGTCATTTTCTACTTATTTTTCAAATAGTTCGAAATATCAGGTAGCCTGGAAGTTCAGTTGTCTAACTGACAGATATCGTAACAAGAAGCGTTTTTTCGCGAGCTAACTACAATTAACCACGGCATACTACAGGATACTACTTTGTTTTCACGAGGATTAATTTAATTGTGGTAAGTGAGGGGAAGTTTCGTGACGTCACTATTACATCATCATTTTTCAACTACGGCTTACTACAACTTACATACGTGACGAGGTGTAGTACTCGAGGTTTGATGGAGAGTCATGGCGGATTAATTTTAATGTGAAATGTTTGTTTTTCCATTCTGAACAAGTTTGTAAATTATACGTTCATGAAATTCTTCTATAGAAGCCTCATACGCATCGGAATTCCTACACATATGTGCCCCAAATGGGATTTGGGCAGCATAAATTATCCTGAATATATTCATAGAAAAAATATCATTAGTTTGCTTATCTCCAGAGGCCACCATTCTGTCATTAAAAATATGAGTAAACGTTCTGCACTGATCAAACTGATCATTTTCAAATAAATATGCAAAATATCTATATCCTTTTCTAGCAATGCAAGATCTAACTACGGTATTTTGGCGAAGACAAAAGCAGACAGTACAATTTGTGGTGGGGTGCCCGCTTGGCACTTACTTCAGTATTACTTGTAGTTAATCGTGGTTACTCGCCAAAAAACGCTAATAATCTCGTGACAGCTCCATACATACAAAGTACCTTCTTTCCATCTAAATTTTGACAAAATCCCATTATTAATAAGAAATTATGGGGAGTCATGAAAAGTGAGTCATACTGTATATAATTTTTTTACTAAAAGCACTGATACAATCCTTATCATTATTTGAATTGATTAGATTTTGAAATTAATCATTTCCTACTCATTTTTTAAATAATCCGAAATGACAACTAGTTGTCAAACTAACAAGTTTGACATTTTGACATTTTCCGTTTCCGTTTCATTATTGACCTAGGTTTTTTTTAATATTATTATTTACCTAGGGTGAGAAATGTTACTTCTCATTTGAGGAATGGAGTAAATAATGGTGATTTATCATGTTAGTAGTAAAAAAAAATAATTACTGACGTAATTATCTGAAGAGCACAAATTTTTTTGATGGGCACTTAAATATCAATCAACTCACTCAAAATTCGATTATCTTGGTTCAATCTTCAACTTTTGTATCCTTTTGGTGCAATTATTGGAATGCCATTGTGTCGGAGAAAGATTCTTCTGTACCCTGGGAGAAAATAATAAGACACACTTCTCATTGATCAAATTCTCGTCTCAGATTTACTTTGTTAACCAAAGATCAATAGACAATTACTTTTCTAAAAGTTTTAACGATACTAAACCCATGGATGCGGTGCTATCTCAAGGTAGGATTTTACTAAAAGTTCTTTTTTATTGGATCAGACGAAAAACTGCACCTTTCCGATATGTGTTTTCTCACCGCAAAAGTCATGATTCCAGTATATTGTATTCGTTGCTTGGCAACATGCAACAACTGTACGGGAATAGGCCTTGGTTGTCAGATCTGACGTTTATCATAAGTAACATTTAGCTGTAGTTTCCGTAGTTACGTAATAAACTTCAAGCTCGCTCGATTTTACACAGGTAGCTGCCTTAAATCTTCTGGAACTCGCTTCTGAATATTCAGCTACTCGAACTAAAATCTTTTTCTGTTCTATTGTTACGGTTTTTAGACGGGCCAGTACGTCTTTTTTTGGCCGAAACAGACCAGTTTGTCTTACTCGGTCATAAATACTTTTAAATAATTTGTGATTTGGTTGTCTTCTATTCGGGAACATTGGTTGGTACCTACGCACAGTGGTCATTTTGCAAAAACTAGGAATTAAAAAATAGGCTTTCCAATTAAGTTCACTTTATGATTAAATTATACCTTTTATATCATAAATACATAAATATATTTATAAAAATAAATGTACAAAACAAATAGAAATACGTTTTTAGGCTGCCAAGTCGGGTCATGTCAGAGGTCATTGTATGGAAAACGCCCAGCTTGTGTAAGTGAATATTGGCCGTTTGTGAACGTATCTGAAAATTTAATATGTTAATTTTGAAACAAAAAGAAAACTCTTTTACCCTTGCAATAAATCTCTAAATATACAGGGTGTATCAAAAAATCGATTTGAAGTTAAGCCTTTTTATATAAAAGTTTCCAATGCTCCAACTTGAGATATACTCCAGTGCAGTTTTGTTCCGTCGTGGAACAAAATCACCTAAAGTTATTTTTTAAGGAATATGTAGAATTTGTTGTCTAGATAAACATACTAAAAGTCCCCACCCCTCCAAGGGTGCAAAGAACCCCAAAACCACCCCAATAGGTAATTTTTTTGCTTATGAGACAAATATCTCGGGCACGACTGATTTTTGAGAAAAAATGCTAGAGACCATAATTAAAGGCAATAAAATTTCCTACAAATTGACATATACATAAGTATAATTTGATCGATCCAGTGGGGTGTAGTAAATGTCTAAACTCGTTAATTATTTTTCAATCTCCAAAAACCACGTCTCCCTTAGTGTAAATAGTCTTAGAAGGTCTTTTAAGACAAACAAACTTGAACGTATGGTAAATGGGTGTAAAAAGTTAAAAAAACTGTCAAAATATATTAAATCAGTGGCGTTCATCAAAGCCTAGAGTTCTTGGCTTGTTATGGACTTGCATAGCACGGACTGTTATGGATGACTTGAAAATCTGAAACTTAAAAGGATTGTACTTCAAAAACTGTTTTGTATTTAAAAAATAATGTACGTAACAGAATGTACAACAAAATATATAATAGAAAAAAACACTTACAATCAAAATAAAAGTTCACACAACTTCTATGGGAAATCGTCTTCGTCATCATACAAAAAAAAGTTATTTGTATTAAATTTGCCACTAAAAAATTTCTACAAATTAAATGAAATTTTCCGGGAGTTTTGAACGGATTGCATTAAGTTGCTGCAAGACTGTCCCTGGCATTGTCCACATAAACTCGAGCAGTTTAGTCCGAACTTACAGCTACAAAGCTTCCCACAATCAGCATTACAATTGCAGAATGTCATTTTGAGAATGAATTCCGGAGGTATTGGTTTATTAACCGTAGTTGGTAAAAGATGTTTCCTCCATCCCCATCCGTAGGGTCTAACTCATTTCCCAGCAATTGCTGATTTGGTGGTACGCTCGTAAACTATGCTGAGAGGCAGCATCTGAAGTTGGAGGAGGTAAGGAAGCTAACGAGATGCTGGCATTTAAGCTCTGCCTCGATGTATTGTTGTGGGACTTAAAAAAACGAAGCTCATTTAGCATTTTGACTGTCTTCCCTGGCCCATAAAGAGCTAAGAGAAACTTTTCTCCGGCAGTGGTGGTGCCATTACTCTCTGCGTTGGGATTTAGGAAAACGGTTACATTATCCTGTAAGTCCGGTCGCTTCTTTAGAAGTCTGTATGTGGATAATTTATCTTTTTCATAAATTACGGAAGTGGTATCGCAACCAGAAATTGCATGGCAAAATAAGATAGATTGCGTCATAAGGCCTATCTTATTCTGTAGTTCACTTATGGCTGTTGTTTTGTTAGGGCGCTGCATATAAACATTGTCCATTTTAACTTTAAATGAGAGTAACACCATTAAATCAGTGTTTTCACCAACCAATGTCACCGATATCCCTATATGTATATTTTCAAGGACTTTTTCTACCATCAATGTATCTGCATCGCCCTCCGCCTGAAAACTTCAATACCAGCTGTTTTTAGATGTTGACTAGCTTTTGAAATAAATAGTTTTTTATTGTTTTTATTGGATAAAAACCGGGACTGATTAATGGAGTAATCAGAAAACAAGGTGTCAGAGGTAGTGTTTCTTTCATATCGGCGTAATTGTTCTTGCATTTTCGTAGAAGTGGCTTTATTGTATCCGTCAAAGACCACCATGCATTTTTGTCCATAATGATAATAGACATAATTAACATATTGGCTGTATATGAGTTATATGACCTTGTAAGGCGCTGGAAATTGCCAAATAATTTTGTGAAGGAAATATCATCCATCAATTACAAAGAAGGTATCTTTGGAAATGGTATATATGATAGAGTACATTTTTTATCCAATAATTCAAGCAGTGCAGATTTCTTAGTTTTTTTGGAAGATCCTATTATCAAAATATCAAAAAGAGATTGAGAGTATATGGTGCCAACTCATAACTAAAACACTCTTTCAAATCATCTTGGGACTTATAAGTACAAATAATTCTATTGAAGAGTTGACTTGGATTAACTGGCAGAGGTTGATTATAAATCTTTACCGTTTTGTGGATAAAAGATAAATTTTTTAGTTTACTTGTCCTTTTCAGTTTCACGTCATTGCAGTTTTGACCAACAACACATTTTAAAATAGATTCATCTACTTCACGAGCTGAATCGCTGTTTATTTGTTTTGGGCAAGAACTTCCAATGCTAGTGACATCAATTCAGGTACATCCCTATTAAATGGAGAATTACTGTTTGTCCATTCCAGAAGCTTCTTAAGATCAGTTTTATCTCGCTGCTCTCTACCTTCCCGTAACTCAATATAAATGGGACGACTTAGCATAATTTAAATGGCCAGTTGCATGAAAAATTAGAATCATAGAATGAACGCAGTACAAATGTGTCGATGTCTCCTGATCTCTCTGCCCGAATAAAGAGTCTCACGAGTTCAATTAAGTCCCAGTATAAAACCCATAGTTTGGCAGTTCTACTCTTCTCAATTTGGATTGAAAATTGTTTCAGACTTTATTTAGAAGCCTAAATAACATCTGTAGAGAGTTTGACCTATTCTATTTATTTTTAAAAACTGCTAATAGTCCTAGGAAAGTAACTCGGTGACGTTTACATCATGCTAACGTGATTTTTCGAAACCGAAAAATAATTCACGACTTTGGACGTTTGCTGTGCGCCACTGGTTTAATAAAATTATACTTATATATATACCGTTTTATAGAAAATGTTATTGGCTTAAATTTTTGTATCTAGCATTTTTTCCGAAAAATCAACTGTTCCCGAGATATTTAGCATAATCATATAAGTACAAATTTTAACTATTGGGGTGGTTTTGGGGTCGCCGGTCGTTTGCACCCTTGGAGGGGTGGGGACTTTTAGTATGTTAACTAGACAACAAATTCTAAATATTCCCAAAAAATCAGCTTTGGGGGATTTTGTTCAACGAGCACCATGTAACTGAAAATAAGATTCCTGGAGTAATATATCTGGACCATACATTAAAATGCGGTAAAGAGAGGCAGGCATATTGTACCAGAGATATAGGGTGACAAACATATCCACTTAAAGTTGTAATAAAATTTCAAAAGATGCTTTAAAAAAATCTTCGTTAAGTCCTGTTATGATGGATGCTAAGGAATAATTTCGAAAAAATCTAGGCGCAGTATCTCTATTATTAGTTGCCGCATGATGCCCCTGTTTCGGAACGAGGCAAGTTTATTACTCCTAAATATATTCCTTCCTTTCTTTTGCTTGTTTTTGTCATTGTCTTGTCGTATCTACCATTTTTGAACGTCGATTCGATGTCATCGAATCTATGCATGCAGACTTGAAATTGTAGTTTGAATTTGATGGTATAATGTTTTATAAAGGACATAATAAAAACTAATAAGCTTTTAACATTTCTGTAGAAAAATCAATGTTTTAAAATATAACCAAAAAATTGTTTGCCTTAATTAACGGTTCGAGGAACCACCAACCGACGCGACGTCCCGTCGCGTCGGTTTTACACCAAATATTGAGAACGTCGATTAAGGGTTTAAGGAACTCCTTAACGTGCAACTCGGCCGTAATATTCGAAAGTAAGTTTCAACGCATTCATTGCATTCTCTCGTCGTAAAATCGGCATTATACTATTGATGGTGTTAATTGAAACACTTTAGACATACAATTGGATAGCAGATTGACTTGAATAAATCCGAAGCCATTGTCGAGCAGCAAAACCTTTTTGTCTTAAAGAGAAGAGCATTCTCCTTAAACAACAGGGTCTTTTGTTTAAAATCACTTACGCGAGAAACTTAAGTCGTACATATATTTTTTATGTACTAAAGAAAAGAAGAAAAAAAACAATGCGGATTGCCAGCTGTTAAATCGTTTATTAAAGCAGTTGTAGAGAGCAAGAAGTTTTATAGTCAACGCAGCTGTAACGCCTTTGTTTCGATGAGCACGCAAAATGTCTGGGTGTATAATCTGGGACAT
>MU191234.1:0-10958 GCA_016904865.1 Pissodes strobi | reverse complement strand
TCTAATCGCGCTTGATGGTTACTGATATACTATAATGACACTAGACATAAGGATAATTAGTATAAATTACCAAAGATTGAAGAAACCTCTCAAACAATATTGCACCTATGATTTTTAATATACTTCTAGATCACATTAAAGGTTTGGATGATAGACCTTCTACCAAATTTATTTCCCAGACATTCTAAAGTGTTGAGGAATTTTTTAATGTGGATATTGCAATTTAATTTGTATCCTCGTTATAGAATCGAAAGCATTTTATGAACAGTATATAGTAATAGTACTAGTACGAAGTAAAATAGTACTTTAAATATATTAACTAAACCCCGCCTACTCGTAAGGCTGATATTCATTGAGTTTTTTCTTAGTTATCTAGTAGAATGGCATTTGTCATTTTCATGTCGAAGCTGTAATTTTACTTTGATACCTTTGTACATATCTTCTATAGGATTAAGTCGTGTCAATATAATGTTCTAATAATCTAATTCATAACAATTCGTCTAAACCTTTAGTTTTTATCATTGTTTTTTGTATATAATGCGATATAGCAGCTTTTCACTTGTTTCAGCACTTACGTTAAAAAACTTGTGGAACTGCATGCGTCGATATTTTGTTGATACCCACCTGTTTCTATATATATACCTATTGGGATGAAATATGAACTAAGCCACCCCCTCTCCTGAACACGCATCGCCTGTTCCTAGCAAGTGGAATTATTTCCACTTTACTTAACGCGCCTTTGGAAAGGCCATAACGTTTCCACACCACCTGGTACACAACGGCATTATGCCATAATAGCAGTAGCGGGCTTAAGTATTGCTATGTTATTAAAAATCCAAGAGTTTTGAGTTCATCGCGAAATAATTGATATTGCTTCAAAAGATACTGTCCTGTCGATTTTACCGCCTAGTTAGAACAAACTATAATTTATTATTCCACAGCATAAAACTATAATTAAGTGGCAAACTAGCTTACTCTATCCTTTGTAACAATTTTAGACGTGCCTTCTTAATGCACTCAATTAATTTAGTTAATTTTGACTAGATTCCCGGTTGTGGAAAGGCGTACAGCAAGCATTCTTTGAACACAACACAAAGGAAGACAATGAGGTCAAAATATTTTATCTGAGAGTACGGCGACGCATAAATAAATTTGATAAACGCGACCGCTCACCGCAGAATGCATTAGAGAGACCGCGTGCGATACCGGGAATGTTTCCGAAGAATAACAATGAGCCCATTAGCGAGATACATGAGCTAAGTGAGAATTCCAGCGAGCAGCAGAAACACTTTCATGATATGGTTCTTAATGTATACGAAAGGCTAGTTTTGGCGTTAACCATTCATTACCATTTCGACCGATAAATAGGCATAAGATTAAAGATCAGGCGGCAAATAGCACACTGACAATTCAAGTTTAAATGATGATCTGTTTTGTTGTGAATTTGGGTACCTGAATCATACTCAATAATAAATGTATGTGGAAAAATTGAATTGATCCTGATCCGAACCACAACCTGCAACGCATGGAATCAATATGTCGTACGTCATACCCAGGCACGTAAGTGCGGGTAGGCCAAAGTGGGCCCTACCCCAGAAATGGAGGGGCCATCATTCGTGCCCACCCAAAATGTTTTAGAAAAAAAATTATCCAATCAATCCATAACTAGACCAAACAGAAATTACTTAAGGAAATATTAAGTGAATAAAATGTATCAAATATTTTTTTTCCTCACGATATCACACACACACAATTGATGGACACATCTCCGACACATAAATAAATGCGGGAGTGCCTCAGGGCGCAATACTTTCACCAACTCTGTTTTTCATATTTATCACAGATCTATATAACTACGCAAATATAGATCTGTGTATTTATCAATGCCCTGCTAACCGAAACCAATCTTCCTGTTTACAGTGTTGCAGATGACAGTACTCTTGTCTCCCAATTTAGATCAGAAAAACCTTTACCAGCGACTAAGACATCGCTGCAGACAGGAGCTGATTACAATTAATCAAGATCTGGAGAAAGTTCGAACTTGGGGCGACAGGAATTTGGTCCAATTTAATACTGCATAAACCCAAGCAGCCACGTTTACCAAGAAAGCCAATACGGCGTGCCCTGACATAATTATGGCACGATCGACAATTCCTTCATCATCGTCAATTGGACTATTGGGTGTCTGGGTCAACAGCAATATGTCCTGGCATGACTACGTTGCTAACATCGCAGTCAGCCTCGCAGAGGCTTGGTGCGCTATTTCGCAACAAAAAACTATATACACCGCAGCAGCTACTCTTGCTTTACAAAGCGCAAATAAGACCGTGCTTAGAGTATTGCTCACATATCTTGGGTGCCGCTCCTAAGAACGCCCTAAAGCTGCTGGATTCCATTGACAAGAAAGCTGTGCGTCTCGTCGGCGACCCGGAGTTGACCCGGGATCTGGATAGTCTGGAACACCGCAGACATGTGGCCGAGATTTCCCTGTTTTATAGATATTTTCATGGCAGATGTTCCCAGCTAGACAGTCGCGACAGACGGCAAGAGCGCACCCGTTCGTTGTACAACTGGAAACACCTAGAACGTCGCTTTACAAGGACTCCTTTGTCTGGCGCATTGCATCAATGTGGAACTCACTCCTAGGACATCTGTTTCCTCTAATTACAACCTACAACTATTCAAGAACCGTATCAATCAACATTTTCGCAGACACACCGCTCGTCGAGTGCCATAGGAAGTCCCTTTAGTGTTGGTGTCACTGCCTTAAAAATAAATTATCATATAAAGTGTATTCAGAAATATTAGAAACCGACAAAAAAATGCTGGGCAGGTGTAAATTTACGAGACGGGACGATGACACTTGTCCGCACAGGCCGGCATTACTTTGCAAATTCAGGTAAAATTTTAGATATTACATTTGAAATGAACCTAAATAGACAGTTTAAATTGTATCTTTAGACATAGTGTGGTTATTTCATATTTAATTTGCTACCATATATAATAATAATTATTTAGAAATGTGGCGTCCTTGTAGCTCTAGTGAGATTTGCCAGAATAAAAACAAATAGAAAAGTGCATCTATCAACAAATGCCAAAGAAATTATTAAGAAGGTGTTAATAAACCTCCCAGCACCTATCGAATCGAACAGATTTACGTGACGATTGGTTCCTCGAAGGCTCAATGCATACTTGGATGTATATATACCTCCAAATTCTCCACTTGGTGACTACTTACTGGTTGGTGACAGTATAGATCTTGCGTGCAGTATGTTCCCTGATGGTGACCTCTGCATTGCAGGTTATTTCAATCTTCCCAAGGCAACGTGGATTGACGAGGATATCTGTTCCATAGCCATTCCACGAGACGATTCATATGTTTCACCTCAAACAGTAGAGGCTATCGAGGCAACTTCGGACATCTGTGCATTTCATAATCTTTTTCAGTTAAACCATATTTATAATGTTAATAATGTTACTTTAGATCTAGTCTTGTGTCGTAAAACAGTTAGTGTGGATTCTTGTGATCCACTGGCACGTATTGATTATCATCATCCACCTTTATATTTTAAATTAGGAATCTCTAAAGTTTTTGTATTACTAGTGGGCAGGCCTATCAATTTTATTACGACTTTACATCTGGTGATTACCTACTCATTAATGATTATTTAAGTACTTTCTGTTGAGATAGTTTGTTCTCTAACATGAGCGTTCCAAGCATGTTAAACATAATATTATATCATACATTGGACATCTTTATTCCAGTAAAGAAAGTTGCCAGCAGGAAACTTTTATTACTTGGGACCTGATCGACCTAACCATTCAAAAAAAGCGCACAAAACCTACAAATTAAGCAGGTCTGCTCAAGACTATCAGTTGTTTTCTAACCTTCGTTCACAATGCAATATCCTTTCCCGCCAATGCTATAATAATTATGCTCAAAATATTGAATCCTCTCTTCAGTATGACATTGGGCAGTTTTGGAATTTTGCAAATACTAAACGTAAGACAAATGACTTGCCTAGTGTTGTGTGTTTGGATAATGATAGTGTCGATATGAGTCCTGAGGCAGCCAAACTTTTTGCGCAGTACTTTAGGTCGGTGTTGTCCCCTGAGATTATTAGCGAGCAGTTTGGCTTCTGCGTGGGTAGAAGCACTGAGCTCAACTTTCTTGCTTATTCTCATTAGGTGTTTGGACAAGCTGCATACCATGGGACTATCTGGCCCTATGCTTAATTGAATTGGTCGAACTCAGATGGCGCGAGCGAACAATTTTTTGTCCCATGAAATCTCTGAAATAATTGTTACTCCTAATGACTGTATGGCACTTCAGGAGGTCTTAAGCAGATTTGCAGTGTGGTGTCACAATAATGGAATGGAAGTCATTACATCTAAATGCAAGCTTATGAAATTTTCTAGATTACGGTTGCCCACAACTTTTGATTACGTCATTGATGGTGAGTTCCTACCAACCGTCGAGTCTATCAGGGTTCTTGGAGTTGCTCTTGACGCGGAGCTATCATCTGTTGAACACATGGCAAATATTGTAAGCAAGTCCATAAAGATGTTGGGGTTCATTAAAAGAAATTTTCAAAATTCTTTATTGCAGTCAGGTCAGAACACACTTAGAATATGCCTCTTCAGTGTGGAACCCCAATTACGTTAACCATATCAAAAGGATTAAGCGAGTACTAAGAAAATTCCTTCATTATATAAATTACAATTTTTTTAACAATGACGAGTGTCACTATGATGCCCTGTGCCGTAGGCTCAACATTTTGCCATTGTCTGTCAGAAGAAACCACATAGATCTTCATCTCCTCTTCAAGGTGTTCAATTTACTGGTGGATTGCCCATATCTGCTTACTGAGGTTGGCATGCATGTTCCATCCAGAATTACCCGTAGCCGCCAAACATTTGATGTATACCCTTTCATCGAACCAATTATGGGGCTCATTCATTTGATCCCCGTTCTGCTAATCTTGCTAAGAAGCACTAACATCTTGCTTTCTTCTGCACTCAGAGACTGTTTCTTAGACAGCTATTGCAGTTGAACAATGTTTGAGTTACTCTATTGAATAATGTTCTGTCTTCTAATTATTAAATTATTTTTTTTATTATCATTCCTTTCCTTTTTAGGTTTAAGATTGTATACACTCTAGTGTGGTTTCAGGGCTCACTTTGTAAATGGACATTGTCCGTCAATAAATAAATAAATAAACCTTAATGGAGCGCGGTAATTTGCGCCTTAAAAAAACTGTAGTGGAAACATCTTTACTTACAAGGACCCCTTTTTTCACGGTGTGAAAAATTAAAAAGCCCATTTTAGGATGCGAAAAAATGATGCTAGAGTTGTCAGAAAGCTAGATCGTGGTGACGAGGACGTTATACGATGAAACATTTATAAAATATATGAAGACTAATATGTTCCAACTTTAGACAATTTACCGAAATTAGGTGCTTAAGAAGGATTTTGTGGAAGTACATCCAAATTCTAAAGAAATCCGGGCGTCTTCAAGAACGGCGGGGGAAATATTTGAGAGAAATCAGTAACTACAGAACACAAAAAAGATCAATAATTTATTTAGATGAAACGTGGTTTGATACCCATGACACCCCAACCAGTGGATGGTACGATTCTAGCGGAAAGTGTGTGACACGTCGTCAAACCGTGATAAAATATTAATACTTTGACATGCTGCGTCTGAAAGCGGGTTTGTGCCGAATGCTTTGTCTCTCTCATCCAAAAACATTAGAGACTCTTCTGTTGACTATCATGACGACAGAATAGGGGAACCATTTGAAGATTGGTTTAGAACGAAATTATTGCCTATATTTTATTGTATGTTAATGATCTACCATTTCTTAACATTCAGGGATTATTTAATATGTTTGCTGATGTCATTACTATTTTGTCGCATGATAGTCAACCTGGTCGGCTAGAACAAACTATATTAGTGGGGACCTAAGTACAGTAAAGAACTGGGTTTGATGCGAATTTACTTACGCTTAACAATAAGACTATAATATCCTCTTGTTTAACTGCCAAATTGGCGACATGAAATTGTAGGATCAACCAGTCAGCAATGCTTGCGTGAATAAGTTCCTAGGAATTGATATAGTGAGAAATTGAAGTTCGAACAGCACACACTGAATGTAAATTTTAAAATAGCGAGAGGGTGTTATGTTGTTTACGCGGTATCACGGGAGTTGGGTACATCGGTGGCAAAAAATTTACATCATTCTTTGATTGAGTCACAATTGAGTTATGGATTATGTTTTTGGGATAGTTGTTCAAATTATTTATTAATTCTACATTCATGATTCAGAAAAGGTCTGTTAGATATATCTGTAGGGCTAAACCCCTTGACTCTGGTAGTCCTCTGTTTATAGCCCTCAATATCTTAACTTTGCCATCCTTTTTGATCCTGGAAACAGCATGTCTGATTCGCGAAAAATATTCGAGGCTCTGGCTCAGGGATTAAACCTTACCGCTGTAGGTGAAGGTGCTTTTTTTATCTTTTTGAAGTTTTTAGTCGGTTTCTAATATTTCTGAATATACTTTACCTATTATTTGATTTTTAATACTTAACTTACCTTTAGATAACATCTTATCTTACTTATGCTTACTAAGTAGTAAAAACAGTAAAATTAGTAATCTGGAGTGGGTCTTATTCGATTCTATATCTTCATTGTACCTAAAATCCGCCAAACAATAACCGAAATATTTAGGAATGTCGAGCTTATATACACACCGTGTCTATAAACATTCCTAGATTTATCAATCCTTCTATATTTAAACCATTTTTTTAATAGTTGTGTCACGAACAAAGAGACTTATTTATACCCAAAAGACAAGGAACACGTGTACTCGACGCGCGACAGGCCGCTTCGTACAAAACAAACAACCGATTGTGTTCGTGTTGGAGTTCGGACAGTTCGCGGTCAGTGACGGTGAACAGTGAAACTTGTAGCTTTATGTTTCTCGAAACGGTAATCTCCGACATTTGGACATATGTACGAACACTTTAACTTAATGTATTTTTTCACATATAACAGATATTTTGGCTGCGAAGATTTTTTTATATTTTATATCGTCTTTCGTATATATAGAATTAGATTCCATACAGAAGAGAGATTACTCCGTCTGGTGGATGACCCAGAGTTGACTAAAGACCTTGATAGCATCGAACATCGAATAAAAGTGGCCGACCTATTCCTTTACTATCGGTACTACCTTAGAGTATGTCTAAGGGTACTACTACGGAAGGTGCTCGAACGAGCTGGCACTTATGATTCCGCCCAGAGTTGTGCCAAACAGAAATACCCATCACACACAAGCCGCTCATCAACATTATACGATTCAGTTGCGAACACCTAGGACGTCGCTGTTCCTCTACGGTATAGAGTAGATAAGGGCTGTGCTTTCAAAGCGCACGGTTAAGGTGGATATTGCCAGCAATTCTGTGATGGCGAGGGAACCAGAGGCTGCCCCAAGATGGAGTTTTATCACCTCTTGTTTAGTGTTAGCCTTGGTGTTAGCTTACTGAAGGACGTGAATGAGACTGAAAGGTCTTGGTCACCTATGGGCAATAATAGTCCGAGGGGACACATCAGACTCTGCAGGAGGGCGGCTGATGGCCAGAACTCTTAATAAGGGTGGACAACATACCATACTGCCCACATTCAGATCACGCAGTCCCCTCAGATTTCGTATACCCGAAGGGGATGCGTTGTTGGGGGCTGATCTGAGCCTACGTCTAGTTAATGAGATTGTCTGGTACACGGACGACTCCAAAACGGACGATGGTACGGAGGCCGATGTGTATGGACAAACCACGTGGTCAGGACTAGCTTTTGCTCATGTTTCAGAGATATATGCGATCCTCAAATGTCAGTTTGAGAACCTGTTATCAGCTTTCATAGAATAGGACAGCAGAGCTGTTTTGGTAGCTCTTGAGTCTGATAAAATTAATTCTATGCTGGTGTCTGAAAGGACGCCTTGGAAGCCCTGGGCAGGCATAATAGGGCCAGGCTTGTTTGGGTGCCGAGGTAGTCTAATGTCCCAGGAAACGAGGAGGAGGATCGTCTGGCACGACAATGTTCCGCAATGCGACCAACAATGTACGCTGTTGCGTAGCATACAGTTCATTGGCGATCAATTGAGCTGAGCCTATAAAGCACGCAGAAGGATCTATGGCGAATTACTCCAGGAATGAGGTAGGCTGGGCTATACTATTGGGTGACCCAGCGCTTTGTAAGCCCAGGGCATTTGGCTCTGAAGAGGGACATAGGGCTTATGACAGAGCTCCTCGCAAGTTAAAAGAATGTACATACATTATTCTTTTAAATGTGTCACAGGGCACCGTCCGTCGCTTGAACAGGTATTTGCATTTGCTGCGTATCGTGAAGGATCCACAATCCAGAATGTATGTGATGCTTGGAGCACTAGAAGTCGTCTACTCATGTCAACTGGAAATTTGCAGTATTTCTGTCCTAAAAAAAATATTTAAAAGCCAATTTCATTAAGGCAACTGTTTTAAACCATAAGGCCTACTAAAAAAAGGAATATGTTTTCATAATAATCAGTTGTTGACCAATATTTTAAATGAATGTACCCTCAGGCTTTATTATCACACATTGAATAAAATATTGTCGTGATCAATATTAACATTAAGTAAGGCAAGGTCATAGCCTACTATGACTCAATATACTAAACCTATCCTGCAACATAGTTGACTCAGTTTAGGCCTTGTATCCGTTACAAATAGTGTTAAAATAGCTTCAAGTATAGATAGAAGGAAGAAATCGCTTTCGGGACCATGCAAGGGCCTTTAATAAAATATGTATGGATTTATTTTTCTCCATCCAGTAGGCAGATACTAACCTGCATTACTGCTGAGAAATATAGAAACAGTCTGATTAAATTAATGTAATGGAAATAGAGAGAACATATTGAGCACTTAATTATAGTTCATTTTGTTTCTCGCATCAAACCCATGGCATCTTCTTTCCCAATCGTTGCCGAAGATAAATAAATATGCAGATTTGAAGCACTTCATAAATTTATACATGCCACTACACTGGCACTGGCTCAAAAAATACTATTTCTAAATCTAACTGCCCCATGAGTGTGAAATTATTTATAATTTACTTGACACTTTGACTCTGGAAAGATCCTGAACCGATGACATCGTAAATCTTCGTTTGTTTGTTTGCGGTAGTAAGCCTTTAACGACACGGGGTTTTCTATGAAGAATCGCCTATTTATTACCGATAAAGAAAAAACGCTCTATTTTGATTTGAATCTCCAGTAGCAAATAGGGGAGAAAAGTGAACTTGGCTAATATAGATTTTATTAATGAAAATTCATCTTGTAATCTGGCAAAGATAATTGCTTAGGCTGCAAAGAATTTGGGTTCAAAAGTATTCACACGCGGGCCAATTATAAGTTAAATCAGTAAATAATAGTCGACCACAGAAAAAAATGAGTAAAGTTCGAAATAAAATTCATAAGCAAAATTCATAATATCAGTTTTTGTTTTGTAGGTATATGTGTAGATTCGCTAACAAGATCTTTTCAAAGTGCCAAAAAATATATAGGGTTGTATCTTCCTGGTACTGGATTATTTTTTCTATGGGATATATAAAATCTCCGGAAACAATCTGGTCTCAAACTCGCTCAATCTGGCAAAAATCTGAAGATGTCTTGATGACGAAGATGTCATAAACTTAAGACAATCTTTGACGCGACAAAAACTGCTACATTTTTAGATCCCAGGGAACGTCCACATAGCAATTTTTAGCGTGGGGGATAATGAATAGGGAATACAACAACGAGTTTGCGGCTAGAGAAGTATTTTTGAATCTCTGTTTAAGTTCAGTCATATCAGCTTAACAGAATGCTCAGAAATTAAACCAAGCAGAACCTATTTTCAATTTTGCCAAATTTGGAACTAAAAGACCAATAGAAATATAGTACCTACATGTGGATTTCTATTAGGGAATCGAATCGAGAGATATGGCGTATTATTTTGAGGTAGGTATTTTACAAACCGGGAATTCCGGGATTAAATTGATGATAGTACAGGATTACTTAATTGCATTACGTTTCGTCCTGATGAGCAACTTTTGAAGTTTATTTAAAGTTTTATTTTAGGTCTTTTTCATTTGATAACAGCGATATAGATTTCTTTAACTAAGATAACTTTTAAGTCTATAGATTAAACTTTTATCGAGCTTAACCTATAACATAATTTTTATTCACGATTCTGAAACGGAATTTTTGCACTCGACACGTTTCGCTAACCATGCATCATTAGGAACCACACATGTCTGCGGTGTTCCAGACTATCCAGATTCCGGGTCAACTTCGGGTTGTCGACTAGACGCACAGCTCTCTTTTGAATAGAATGCGGCACCCCAGATGTGTGAGCAATATTCTAAGCACGGTCTTATTTGCGCTTTGTAGAGCAAGAGCAACTGCTGCGGTGTATACAGTTTTTTTGTTGCGAAATAGCGCACCTAGCTTCTGGCACAATTTAGTCACTACCAGCTAGTCATCTCTACCGAAATCGGAAAGTTGGAGTGTCGGACACTGCGTCTACCTGACAGTGCCCTGAGCTGTTCAATTCCACAGTCTCGTGATTTTTCAAGGCATTGCAATGACACGGAGCGAACTGAATTTAAAATGAATTTTCGCTTCAAAATCCACGACAAATTCATCAAATTCAAAGCCAGGGCTATCACCCTAAAAAAGTCCGGAAATTTCGGATTTTTATACAATTTTACCATTTAAAACCATTTTTAAACGGATTTTAGACGATAAAAATCATATTTTAAATTAAACGAACTGTCAAAAGTATTATTCAGATGCCCAGACGTTTAAAACAATATTAAGTCATGGCCCTCTTCTAAAATTTGCACTTGACTTTCCCAAATCAAAGGTTGCCGCCGCA